>PQXP01000568.1:0-13569 GCA_002973495.1 Apiotrichum akiyoshidainum
GCGGCCACCGGCGCCCCATTGCTCGCGCTCGGGCTGCGCGAGCTGGTTCAGGCGCGACGGGTGGATGCCGCCGGTGCCGGCGCCCTCGGCGGCGGGCGACTCGGCAGCGGGCGTAGCTGGTGTCGACGCCGCGGGCGGGCTGTTGTTTGTAGAGTTGTTGTTGTTGTTGTCGTTGTTGTTACCGGACTGGCCCTGGCCCTTGCGCGGCCCGCGGTACAGGGCGCCCTGGTACTTTTCCGCCTCGGAGATGCACGACGTGTGCGACTTGTACTCGCCGTTGTGGAAGGTGGTCGAGCAGTCTGCGGGCTGTCAGCGGGGGAGCTGTGCTAGAGGAGAGTAACCCTAGGGCCCGCGAGCGAGATGGAAAGGGCAGGGAGCGCAGAGGTCGCGCGCGCGGTGACTTACCGAGGCAGGTGAAGGGGGCCCAGCAGCGCTGGCGGTGCTTGTCGAGCTGGGGCTTCTTGACGGTGTCGGCGCAGCCGTCGCACCTGTTGTCAGCTAAAGCGTGTTTCTAGGTCAGCTCACTGGAAGGAGACCATTTTGAGAGAGAGTAGTAGGGGGTGGTGGTGAGGGAGATGAGACGTTGATGTTGATTTTGATAATGACGCCTGCCTGCCTGCCTGCCTGCTGCCTCTGGGTGGTGGATGGCCTCGACGAGATGCGGAGCAAGCAGAAAATATCGGAAATCACGTGATCCCTCCACTCTCTGGTCTCTGGTGGTGGTGGTGGTGGCAACATGGCAGGGGGAGCGGGAGCAAATCCACCGACTGCTTGGGTTGACGCGCGTTCGCGACAGAAAACACAGTCATCCAAAGATCAACACGCGTCTCGCCGCCATCTCTTTGCCCTCTCTCGCCACCTCTCCCTCTCTCTTCTCCACCACCACCACCACCACCACCACCAGCAACATCGCCCGCAATGAGCCGCCTCGGAGCTGAGCGTTGAGTTGCTGTGCTCTTCGTCATACTAACTCGCAGCCCGCATGAACGCAAAGTACCTCACCCAGCACAAGGGCCAGACGGTCCGTCTCGCGTGCAAGGTCCTCAAGCTCTCGGGCGAGTCTGCGACCGTCGAGGCCGCCGACGGCCAGGAGGTATGTCTGCTGCTGAACCGTTCATGATCTTCCAGCTGACGTCCCAGGTTACCGTCCACCTCGGCCGCGTGCGTACCGCGCTGCCAGCTGCGTGATTCTTGAAAGACAGCTGCAGCTCCAGACTTGCTTGCACGCCGCCGAGCGCCATGCTGACACTCGCCACAGGACATGCACATCGAGGACACGTTTGTCGAGTTTATCGCCACCGTCAAGGACGACCTGACGCTGCGCGCGCTCACGATCATCCCGCTCGGCGGCAGCCTAGACCTCAAGGCCGTGAATGCCGTCGTTGAGTTTGGCCACTCGCCCAAGGGCGCCGGCGTGCTTGCGTAGACACCTCCAAGAGCTTTGAAAGAAGAGGAATTGTAGAGCAACGCGCAGCGAGTACAGTAGCAGCCCCATGTATATTATCCTTATTTATGTTGTCGCGTTCGTGCTCCGCGTGCCGCAGCGCCCGCTCTCTCTCGCTAGCAGCTCACCAGCACGCAGTGCCCACTCCCCGCCGTCATAGGTACACTGACATGCATGCCACAGGCGACCAAAGAGTCCGGGTATCGGGTCGCAATCTCTCTCTCACTATCTATATCATGCGGCGTTGCGGAGGACTGCAACGTTAGCTCTGCTTGACGGCGGGCAATTCAAAGCACTTACCAAGGATGACCGAGTCGCCGCGGAGGAACATCTTGCTGCGGGGTCAGCTTTCACGAATCAAAGGTTTGGGAGCTGGGGTGCAGTCTCTGGGTCTCTGGGAAGTAGGGGAGGGTGTGGTCGGTACGCTGGGACAGATGGAGGCACAGGCAGAACATCTGTCGGTGGTGGGATGACTGGCGGCTGGCCATCCACGGCCGGAGGCGATACAGAGCGACGGCCAGCTTTACAAGCACTTCCTAGCTGGTCTACGCGGCTGTCAAGCGAGGAGAGGCTCGTCGGGCTGGGCATGGGAGAAGGCAGCCGGGACGATCTCAGCCGCTCGACCTCCACCCCCCTCACCGCCGCGCTTCATCCGCCGCCATCCGCCGCGCGCCGCGCCATCCACCTCCCTTGCGCCCGATTCCAGCTCGCGCCGCTCGCGACTCACGAGATGAAGCGGTCCTTGTTGACCGGCTTTGCGTTCTTTCCCTTGGGCGTCTCGACCCACATCTGGGCATGTCAGCTGCTGCGTGTCGCCACCCAACTGCACGCGGAAACGCACCTCCTTGACATTCTCGAGCACCATGTTGGCGTGCCTGTCAAACGCCTTGACGCGGCCGAGCAGCTTCTTGTTGTTCCGCAACGAGATGAGGACCTGGCTGTTGTTGCGCACCGCCTGCTGCAGGACGCTCAGTGGGCCCTGGCTAATCTCCCACTCCTCGAGCTCGCGGATCTGCGACTCGTCGAGCTCCGACTTGGGGACCGACGCGTACTGGCTGGGCTGTCAGCGGTGGTGCGGATGGCGGGCAGAGCGTACCTCATGGTGGTGGAGTTTTGTTGATGTTGTTGTTGTTGTTGTTGTGGATGGGTCCAGTCTAGTGTCCTGTAATGGGGGTTGTCGCTCGAAATGACATCTTGGTGGCCATCAACAGTCCTGGCTGGGCGGCGTTTCGGGATTATATCCCAGTGGCATTCTGCGTTTCCGGCCCTCTCCTGCCTGGGCTCGTCTTTTCAAGATTCGGCGGTCGTCCTCCACTCTAACTTCGGGAACTTCGAGCTCGTCACTGAACCGCTACTCCGCTCACCACCACCACCACCCCCGACTCCGACGCCGACATGTCCGCGACAAAAGGAAAGGTGCGCCCCCTCCGCCCCGCACACCGACATTCCTCTCTACCCCATACTGACTCTCCCTCTAGACCGCCCTCGCGCTCACCCGCGTCTGGCACCAGACCTCGGCGCAGGACCGCGTCCTCGGAAACCTCGCTAGCCGCATCGCCTGGGTCCTCATGGGCAAGCACAAGCCCACCTACGACCCCTCTGGTGCGTGTCGCGGAGCACGGAGCCGGAGCAGGACTCGGAGAGCGCCAGCTGACATGCAGTCGACGCCGGAGACTATGTCGTCGTCTCGGACGCGCTCGGCGTCCGCCTGACCGGCAAGAAGTCGGACGACAAGATCTACCGCCACTACTCGGGCTTCATTGGCGGCCTCAAGGAGGTGCCCATCGGCCGCATGCGCGAGCGCCGTCCCGAGGAGGTGAGTCTGTGTGTGTGTGGGTGTGTGGGTGATGTGGCGGGTTGTGCGAGCTGCTAGCTTGGGAGTGCACATAAGCTAGGCAGAGCAGCACACCCCACGCACAACACACAGCACACAGCACACAACACCCGGCATACCGAGTCCTAACGCCCAGATCATCCGCCGCGCCGTCTCGGGCATGCTGCCCAAGAACACGTTCCGCGACCGCCGACTCGCGCGCCTCAAGATCTTCCCCGGCGAGGCCCCCGCCGCGTACCAGGACAATGTCCTCACGACGTGGCGTGACGATGCCGCCGCCAAGGTCGGCGGCCGCGCGTAGATTGCTCCGCCGCACGCAGAGGAACGGACGCAGCATAGGGCATAAGAGCAGCATTAGCGGCAAGACAATCACCATTTTTTTCCTTATTGTACGACAACTCATGCATTCATAGCCACAGCTGCTCGGGGCTGGGAGGGGGGAGAGGGAGACAAGCAGAGCGGAGAGGGGAGAAGAGCATGGCAGCATGCTGTCCGAATGCCCGACCTTGTGTGCGTTGAGAGTCTCGCGGTTCGCCGATCTGCACGCTACTCGCATCTTGACCTTTACCGGAAGTAGAGCGGATCGGGACAGGCCGAGAAATGTTGGCTTACCTGACTGGCGCGCTCTGGACAATGGTGTCTCGCGCGATTCTGATCTGTCTCAGGCTCAGGTCTCGGCGCATGTCTCGCCTGGGTCTTTGCTGCGTCTCTTCGAAGCGCGCATCTGCCGGGATATCACTTCTCCAGCGGCTCTCCCCACCCTCGCTCGCTTTGCTCGCTCGTCGCTCGTCGCTCGGTCTGGCTCTAGTGGCAGGTATGCATTCAAGCAGGAACAACAAATACACTCTAGTTGAGGGGCTTGCGGACGACCCAGAGGGCCATGGGGGTGAAGAGCTTTGTCTTGCCGCCGGCGACGAGGGCGTCACCGGCAACCTTGAGCGACTCTCCGACGTCGTAGGTGCCCTTGGGGACGAGGCCAAGCTTCTCCATGACCCAGACCGAGTTCTGGGTGATCATCTTGCCAAAGGTGGTGGTGCGGAAGACGGTGACCATGTCCCACATGGTCTGGGCCTTGCTAAAGTCGCCCTCGAGGGGGTAGTACCAGTCGACCTCGTCGCCGCGGTCGGCAAGGTCCTCCTCGTGGACAATCTCGAAACCGACGGCCTTGAGGGCCTTGCGGGCGGCGTGGAGGTTGCGCATCTCGGGGATACCGTCGCCGACCTCGATGCCGTGGGCAATGTCCTTGTGGGTGGGGTTGGACGCGTCGTAGGCGTCGGTCATGCACCACTCGTAGACACCAAACTACAGGTCAGCACTTGTCCAATTGGTGCAAACTCACGACTCCTCCGGGCTTGAGGACCTTGAAGACCTCGCCGTAGACGCCCTCAAAGGTGGGGGCATGGCAGGTGGCCTCGATGGCGTAGACGGCGTCGAACGAGTTCTCGCCAAACTGCTCGGCAAGGGCCATAAAGTTGCCCTTGACGAACGAGACCTTGTCCGAGAGACCGGCCTTGGCGGTCTTCTGGCGGGCGCGGCCGACCTGGAACTCGTTGTTGTTGATACCGGTGATGTTGGCGTCCGAGAAGCGGGCAATCTCGCGGGCGGGGCCACCGACACCGCAGCCGACGTCGAGGACGCGCATGCCGGGGCGGAGACCCATCATCGAGGCGAGGTAGTGCTCGTGGCGGGCAATGGCCTGGAGGAAGGCCTCGCCCTTGTAGAAGCGGCAGAAGTGGAACGAGTTGCCTGGGGGTCAGTACGAGCAGCCAATGCAGCGTTCAAGCTGGCGACTCACCCCAGCCGTACTCGTAGAGCTCGGTAGCACCATCGTAGTAGCCTGTCTGTCAGCAGAGTCCAATGCACACGGGGTGACAGACACTCACCGTTAACGAGGTCGGTGTACTGGTCGAGACGGTTGGCCTTGTCGGTCTCGCCGTCCTTGGCAGAGTCCTTCTGCCAGAACTTTGTGTAGTTGGAGACACGGGACTCGGAGCGGGCGTCGGCGGCGGGCATCGTGAAGGTGTGATTAAAGAGAGTGGTCTATGTTTGGTGGGTACAGTGGGAGCGACAAGCTAAGAGAGAAGAAAAAAAACGAAAGTACAAGTTATCGACGTGGTCTGGGGGAGATGGTGCGATAAACCTCGAGGTGTTGGGTTTTGTAAGTACGCGACTGGGACAAGATAGCGGGCCATGTCGTGGTGGAAAACAGCTCGAGCCAAAGCCCAAGCCCGCGGGCTGGCCGGCCAGGGCGTGGCCTGCATGGATCCATGGGTTCATGGCTGGCTCTGCATCGTGGCTGCCTCTCCTGCCTCTCCTGCTTCAGGCGGCCCTTTCTGCCTTGCTCTGGCTGGCTGTCTCAAGGTTCTCAAACTTGCAAAGAGAGTCTGGTACGACTGTTCGACCTGGGCCCAGCGCGGCCAGCGCGGCGGGCAGGCAGCCAGGCGGCGCGAGGACGGCGCAGCGTGGGCGGAGAGGAAAAACTCTGAACTGAAATGTGCCATTTTTCTTTGCCATCGTACGTTGATTGTGGCCCAGTCCCCTAGTCCCTGAGCCACGGAGAAGAGACAGCGCGTGGCTCTCGCATGGTGGATGCCGGCACCCAATCGGGGGACAGCGTGTCCATCTCCACCCCAGGCAGAAGAGTCAGCAGCGCCACGTAAGAGACGAGCACCAAGCTCCTCTGCGGGTGGAGGTGGTGGTGGCCGTCCTGGCCGCTGGCCGCAGTGGTCACGGACGGGCACTTTTGACTGCGCGACGCGGGGATGACGGACGCGTTGACGAGCAACAATGTCAATGGGATGCTGTCAGAACGCAAGGCGGTGAGTAGCTTCTTGCCTGCCATGGTACGATTGTGCGCTCGGGTGTGGGCAATATGGCACGATGGTGGTGGTGCGCGGGGCTGGGCTGGTGACGAGGAGGTGAATGTGAACGACACAGAGTGTGGCTGGCTGGCTGGCTGGTTGGCTGGCCTGCGACTGTGACACGTCCCTGCCCGCGCCCACCACTGTGGCGCGCGTCACTGTCTCTGCTCGTCATGTCACCGCTCCAGCCCCTCCGACGGTCCGTTCGTGAGAAACCAATGTCAGCGAGAGAGGTGGTTGGCTGCGGTGAGTGAATGCCGGCTGGGAACGGGGGAAAAGGGAGATGGATGGAGGGATTGACGAGGACAAGGCCAAGGACATGGACACATTGCTCGATGGCGTTCAGCGGGCCGTGACCTGGAGGAGAATGAGAGAAGAGCAATGGTGGCACGATGGCGATGAGCCTCTGTCGAGGACAGATAAGAAGCAGATCATCCCTCCAGTGTGTTCTTTGTGGCCGTCACCGATATCATCTCGTCGGTCATCCCCGAACACGTCATGGCCATCCGACGACACGTCCATCGCATCATTGCATCTTATCTCTCCTCTTCCCGGATGCATTACACTGCACAGCATACCAGGCGGCGGAGCAAGCGGCAAGCGGCAAGCGGCACGCGGCGACAACGACGACGACGGCCACTGCCCCGGTGCACAGCCGCTTCGGCCTCCGAGCTGGGCAGCTAGTGCTATATTGGTTGGTGGCGCGGTGGTGACGTCGATACTGCTCTTACTAGATCAATGTTCTCGCCACCCGCCCCAGTGTCGCACTTCTCCCCTCCCCATCTCCTCCCATCTCTCTCTCTCTCTCTCTCTCACCATCTCTCTCACCACCCACATCCCCATGGCCACGCAATGAACGGCCACGCTCTCAACACCAACGGCACCCCCTCCGCCGCGGGCGGCACGGCCGCCAACGGCAGCAAGAGCAGCAAGAGCAGCAAGAACGCGCCGCTCTACACTATCCCCATCGACCAGCGCCCCAAGAACGGCACATGGTTCAACGCCATCTTGTTCCCGCTCGTCTTTGACCTCGGCATGCTCGGCATCAACAGCGCCCAGTTCCTGCTCCTCCCCCTGCTCCTCCTCCCCGGCGGCCGCGCCTACTTCCAGGCCGGCGTCGACTGGACAAAGGACGGCTTTGGCCGCTTGCGTGCGTACATCTAGAAGCCAGTCACGAGTGCCAAGGAGTCATCTGACAGCAGTCATCGCCATTACGGTGCTGTTCGCCCCCACGAGCCTCGTGCTCAGCACCGACCCGGACAGCGGCATCGACCTCGACACGCTCGTCGAGCGCGACGCGGCAGGCCGGGTCACAAAGGTCAACCTGCCCCCGCGCGCAGTCGTAATGTCCAACCACCAGGCATACCTCGACTGGATGTATCTGTGGATGCTCGCGTGCTATGCCGGCCACGCCAAGGGCCTCACCATCCTCCTCAAGGCGTCCCTCCGCTCGATCCCGATCGTCGGCTGGGGAATGGTGAGCTTTGATAACGTTCTGCAGCAGCTGACGGCCAGCGCTTTTTTAGGTTCATCTTTATGCACCGCTCGTGGGCCGCGGACCGGCAGCACATGAAGGACTCGCTCGAGCGCCTCGCCGCCGAGCCCGAGCGCCCGCTCTGGCTCCTGATCTTCCCCGAGGGCACAATCACCAGCGACAACGAGCGCGCAAAGAGCGTAAAGTACGCCGACAAGCAGGGCGTGGTGCGTACCCAGCCGCAGACCCAGTACTCACTCGCAGCCCGACCTCGAGGGCGTGCTGCACCCGCGCAGCACCGGCCTGCTCTTCTCGCTCCGCACGCTCAGCCGCCGCATCCCCGACCTCAGCCTCCTGGACGTCACGATCGGGTACCCCGGCATCCCGTTCGGCGGCTACCCGCAGGAATGGTACGGCCTCGGATCCGTCTTCTTCCGCGGCGTGCCCCCGCCCGTCGTGCGCGTGCACCTGCGCCTGTACGCGGACGTGCCGGCGTCGGGCGCGGTCCCCGCGCTCGCGAGCGATACTGACAGCGATGCGAGCCCCGAGGAGGCGCGCGCGTTCGAGCTGTGGCTGCGCGGCGTGTGGACGCGCAAGCAGGAGCAGGTGCGCGCGTTCGCGGCCATGAGCGCGCAGGCGCGCGCGCGCGGCGTGTCCGAGCTCGATCCCGAGGTGAACGGCGCGTGCGAGGTCGTGCCGATCGTGCAGCGGTGAGTTTGCACCGACGAGAGCGAGGGACTGACGGCAGCACGCTCGGCGACTGGGTCGCGGCGTTTGGCGGCGGCGGGATGGGCACCGCGGCGGCCGTCTACGGCCTCGTGCGCCGGCGCCTCGCGGGCCAGTGAGCGGCCTGCGGAACGGCCTGCAAGCGGTGGGTGGCGAACGGCGAAAGGCGAGTGGCGGCGTAGCGAGCGCACCCGTGCTCCACACCGCTCGCGCGCGCTGTCTGGGAACGGTGCCGCACGCGCTGCGTACCCCGTGTGATTGTATTTTATGTTATGCATGCATATATATGTATATACTTTACTGGGGCTGCTGCTGCTACTGCTGCTGTTGTGTTGTTGCTGTTTATGTTTAGATCATAGGCCTGGACTGGACGTGCGGAGACTGGGATGAGATGGGGAGGGGGGAGGGTGGAGGGGAGACGATAAGTAGAGTGGGGGGAGGAGAGTGGAGTGGAGTACGTGGCCATGGGGGTGGATGGGGGTGAGCTACACGTCGTTCTAACGATCCATAGTACAGGTCCGGGTAGTGCGAGTAGGAGTAGAGATGTAGTGTAGAGGTGTAGGGTTGTAGATGTGGCGTGGATGGCGTAGCAGAGCGAGACGGGGACGAGAGTATGCGTGGCAGTTTTCTGGCGAGAGCGAGACGGACGGGGCGGGCGGGGGGGGACGGGACGGAAGGAACAACAAGGCAGAGACGACAACGGGAGGGCGGCGTCGGCAGCGCGCCGACACGGTGACCGGCAGCCTAGAACGGCGCGGGGTCGCCGGCCCACCGCCACGTCTGGAACCCGCTGAACGCGGCCGACGAGCTCGCGCGGCGGCGGCGCTTGGACATGTTGTCCGCCATCATGTCCCACTCCTCGACCGCGACCGCGCTGCCGGCCGCGAGCTCGGGCGTGCCGAGCTGGCTCGCGTACGCGCGCGCGAGGCACGCGAGAATATCGAGGATCGAAACGACGTACTGCGCCGACAGCTGCGTGCTGGGCGGGACGGGGAGGCCGGCAAAGCTGAGGCCGGCCGAGGGCGGGAGGCGGACAAACGACGTCGCGGGCGACAGGGGCGGCGAGGTCGCGGGCGGGGTGCGCATGAAGATGCGCGAGCTCGAGGTCGCGAGCAGCAGGTTGGCCGCGTGCAGGAGCGTCGTGCCGGGCGTGATCGTGTGGACTGGAGTCAGCTTTATCACCTGAAACGCTAAGCTGTACGAGAGTCGGGGCAAGCCCCGATTCCTACTCGCACTCTCGGCACTCACCAGGAACCTGTTCCTCGCCGCGCTCGCGCCCGCCGTGCTGGGCGGCCATGACGCCCTTGCACATTTCGCCGAGCCCCATGCCGAGCGCCTGCTTGCCTGCAGACGGCACGACGACCTTGCTGCAGTGCGTGACCGTGACGACGCCGACGAGTGAGCTCAGCTCGCCCTCGCGCTCAGCGTCGCCCGTGACGACGCCGAGGGCGCTCAGGCCGTTGAGCGACATGACCTGCATCGCGTCCATGACGCTCGCGTTGAGCGGGAGGGACACGAAGCGGTTCAGCGGGAGGTCAATGTCCGCGAGGCTCGCGCGGAAGAGCGGCGGGGGCAGGCGCGTCAGATGTGCGAGCAGCGCCGACGCCTCGAGCACGCGCGGGGGCGTCGTCTGCAGCACTACACGGTGCACGCCGCTCGCGAACAGCGGCAGCAGGCGGCGCAGCGTCGTAGACGCCGGGAAGACACTGCACGGGTTCTTGCCCGAGATGTCTGTGTGTCAGTGACCAATGTAGGGATTCGGCTGCGGAATAGAGAGCGCACAACATCGGCCATTCGGTCTCTGCTACTGCAGTCGCTTCCGTGCGATATGAGCGGCGGCAACTCCGCCCCGGTGATCGCCACAGTCACGCTGATCGGCGCACAACGCCACAGCGCTGCCACATGCCACATGCCACATGCCACATGCCACACGGCCCTCGCCATTGTGTCGTTCCGCCCCGTCGTTCTACTGCGCCCCTCGGGCATGGAGGCACAAACACCGGCCTGGGCACCAACGCCGGCGCTGCACCTCCGCAACAGGAAACCCAACTCACCACAGACACTGCGCACGCCGACGCGGCGGCCGCGCTTGAGCGACAAGACGACGTCGCGCGCGCGCTCGTCGAGCGCCTCGAGCGCCTCGGGCGGCTCCTTTGCCGCCGCGGACAGCACGAGCAGGAGCACCGTGTTGAGGTCGGCAAACTGGGCGTCAGCTGGTGGTCCCGTCTTGCGCACTGCGGCACTGCGCTACTGCTCACGCACGTCGAAAAGGCCGTACTCGTCGCCCGTCTGCACGATAAGGCACTGCGCGTCGCTGTTGATAAGAATCTGGAGCGTTAGCAGGCCGAGGTCAGCTCCATGTCACCACGTTGCAAGCTGCCAGCTGCCGGCTGCCAGCTGCGTGCCAGCGGGCACCCACCTCTGTCGCCTCCTCGAGCCCGATATTTCCCGGCACGACCCTGCCCGCGCTGGCGGGTTCCGACTCCGCGACGTCGCCCGCCCTCGTGTCGAGCCACGCGTCCGCGTCGTCCGTCGCCGCGGGGTCGAGCACAAACGACGAGCTCAGGCTCCCGCCAAAGCTGCCCGCGGCGCCCGCGCTCCCGCCCCCAAAGCTGCCCGCGCTCCCGCCCGAGTGGCTGGCGCGGTGCGAGCGGCGCGCGCCGGCGGCTGGGATACTGCCCGGGGAGCCGAGCGCGGCGAGGTCCGACGCCGAGCCTATGCTGGAGCGGTACGAGCCCGCGTTGTGTCCGTGCGTGTGTCCGTGTGTGCCGTCCCGGTGGAAGCCCGAGTGCATGCTGCTGTGGAAGCTGCCGCCGCCGAACGTGGAGCCGCCGCCGCCGCCGCCGCCGAACGAGCCGGCGGTGAAGGAGCCGCTGTGCACGCTGATACTGCCGTGGCGCTGCGGGACGGGGAGGGGCACTGCGCGCGGGCTGGGGATCGGGACGGGCACGGCGCGCGGGGACACTATGGGGATCGCGCGCGGCGAGGCGCCGGGCAGCTGGATGCTGGGGCGGCGGCGGTCTGCGGGGACGGGGATGGTGGGGGTGGCCATGGGGGCGTGGTGGTGGTGTGCGCTATGTGGTGGGATGTGAGAGTCGGGTGGTGGTGGTGGTGGTGGTGGTGGTGGTGTCTGTGGGAGTTCGGAGACGGAGTCGGATGGAGCCAGGCGTAAGAGGGGAGTGAGAAGAGGGAGAGAGCGAGGGAGCAGTACGAGGACGAGGAGGTCATGTGGCAGAGAGAGAGAGGGGCGGGGGCATTGATTCAGAGGAGAGGAGTGCCGAGAGCGAGGGCCCCGCATAACAGTCAAAGGCACCAATCAGCAGAGGTCATGTGATTTCCCCCTCAGTCTCTGCCATGTGCCACTTGCATCATCATGTTCTCTGCTCAGGAATGATAATCAGGACTCTGGACTGCGATCGCATTGCTACTCTTACTCCTACTCGCCATTGGTCGTCGTCGTCGTCGTCGTCAGGATATCATAAAGGATGTATGCTACAAGGTGGGTGGGGGACGGTGGCGGACACGGAAGCGATCCTCTACAAACTCGCCTAGCACTAGCACTCGACATGCACTGGCATCGGCATGCACTCGGCACTCGGCACTCTACACTGGAGCCAAGGCTACTAAAACTCGACCTTGCGGCTGCTTGGGCAGTTGACCGGCCGGCTCGGGACACACACCCCAGCGGCGGCAGCGCCATCCACGGCCACTGTCGCCGCGGCGCGGTCCTCGAGGTGCGCCATCCGCATCGCCGAGCTTGGCACGCGCCCACTTAGGGACCGGGACCTGGCGATCGGCACAGCCTTGTCCGGGGAGGAACCCTTTGCAGGGCTGCTCGATTCAGCGCTGCCCTCACCCGACAGGGAAGTGACGTTGAACGAGGTACGGCGGAACCCCGGCAGGTGCTCGGACGCGCGTCGCAGCATACTCCGCACACCGGCGGAAATACCAAACGGCCCCGCGTCGTCAGAGTCGGACATGATGGCGCTGTCGTCGGCGCGCGGCGCGGTCGGCGGCGTGGCGTCCTCCTTGTCCTCGGTTTCGTTTTCCTCGTCGTCCTCGTCCTCGTTTTCGTCATTCTCATTTTCCTCGTCGTCGTCATCATCATCGTCGTCGTCCTCGTCGCTGTGCCGCGAGGGGACGGGCGAGCCAGCCCTGCCGTCGCGCGGGCCGGGGGGAGGCGTGGAACGCGCATCCGACGGCGGAGGCGAGTGGTGGCGGGAGCACTGCTGGTGGTCCTTGTCGGCGGCAGGGTCGACACGAATGTGGCCGCGGCCTCTGCGTGACGGCGGGGGCACGGCGGCGGCGGAGGGCGGGGGAGAGGCAGAGGCTGCGCGGGCAGGGAGGTGGGGTTGAGCGTTACGCAGTCTGTTTTCCCTAGCGCGGGCCATGGCCTGCATGATAAACGAGGGCTCGTCGTCGTCGTCGTCCGAGAAGCCGTCCTCCGAGTCTTCCTCATAGCCTGGGTCCGTGTGCGTATTGTTCTCGTCGTCGCTGGCCGCCTGCACGGGGACGCGGTCGACAAACGGGCGGGGCTGCGCGACTGTGAATTTGAGCGACGGACGGCGGGCCGACTGATGGTGTGAGCATGATGATATTGCTTCTTGTTGTCTTGTGTAAAGGTGACACACGCCTACAGGCTTGAGACACTCACTGCAGTGCTTGTCTTTGTCACTGTTGCTGGGGCCGGAGGTTTCGGAGGTTCGTGGAGAAGGATTGCTGGGGGCGGTTGCTTGTCCTTTTGGGGAGGTTCCTTTGCGACCATTGCTGGGGAGGTTGGGGTGGAGAGGGTGGCGACGCGTGCAAAGCCGAGGCCCGTGTTGCAGTTTAGATGGAAGGGTTCTGCGTCCGAGCCTATGCTTGCACGACGGAGGATGGAGATGGGGTCGTCGTTTGCGCGAGGGCTGGAGAATGCGGTGGATGGAGACGACGAGGGGGCCGAGGGACCTGAAACATAGCCACTTGCAGCAGTAGCAGCCGCAGCCGAGGTTGATGTCGTCGTCGACGCATTCTTTGCGGGGGAGTGCTCCGAGAGGAGTGATGAAAGGAGTGAGATGGGGTGGGGGTTGTGGCCGCCGCCGTCGCTGGAGAGGGCGTCGCTGTCCGAGCCTGGGGGCGGGGAGACTGGCTGTTTGCGGAACTCGACCATTGTGGTGGGTGGGTGTATTGATTAGAGGGGCATCAAGGGAACGGTCAAGTCGAGTGGCGATAGTATATGGGTGGGTGGGAG
>PQXP01000243.1:0-41179 GCA_002973495.1 Apiotrichum akiyoshidainum
CCCCCCCAGCCACGACACAATGCCACGTCATTCTATTTTACACACTTTGCATATCATATCGTATCAAGCCTATCTGCTCCTAGTGCATGCCAGCCACAGTCTCGAGAATGTTGACCACATGCGCCTTGCTCGCCGGGACGCGCGCCTTGCTGCTACTGCCGCCGCTGCCATTGTTGCTGTTCCCCGGCTCGAGGCGGTACACCTGCTCGTGCGCGCTCTTGCCTTTGAGCGCCACCTCGGCGCCCTCGTCGTCGAGCGTCAGGAACGTCTGCAGGTAGTCGCCGTCAATGAACCCGACAGTCTCCTTCGGGACAGTCAGGCTGCCACCCCGCCGGAACGCCTTCCACGACACGCCCCCGGGACCAGGGTGGTAGCTGCTCATGTTCCGCTGCAGGTCGTCGAGCGTGCGCGTCACGCTCGCGCCGAGCTCGCCGACAATGCCGAGCCGGCCGCTGCCCGTCGCAAAGACCAGGTCGGGGCGGAGCACATCTGGCGCCGTGCTAGTGAATGCGCCAGAGCGGAAGCGCGCCACGTCCTCGTGCAGGCCCAGAGTGGCCGCTGGCTCAATATCCGTCTTGAGGCGGAACGTGAGCAGGTTCGAGTGGTCCTAGTCAAGTCAGCAAAGCACCCTGTAGAACACTTACGTCCGCAATGATCACGCCGGGGCCGCTGTCGCGCACCTCTGACAGCGCACGCACAGCGTGCGCGCTCATGTCGCGCTGGTCCCACTTGATCGTGCCGTCATCCTGGTCCACGTCCAACACAAGGATGCTCCGCATCGCGTCGCCGACAACCAAGTTGTCCCCATCCGGCGAGTGCGAGACCGCGAGGAAGTGCGCCTCGAACGCAAACGTGCACTTGGCCGTCTCGAACCACATTGGCTCAGACTGCAGCGGGTTCTCGAGCCGGAGGATCGACACCTTTGCGGGTGTCGCGATCGCGATAAAGTTGTGAATCGTCACGCTGTCGAGCACGGGCGCCGGCGTGTCGAGCACAGTCACCACCTCGAGCGTCCACCGCGTACCGTCCTCGGTGCCGTCGAGCTGCAGCGCCTCGAGGAGGATGAAACGGCCCTTCTCGGCCTGAATGAAGCTCGACGGCTCGTCGAGCCGCGCCTCCTGCGCGTCGTCGTCGGACGTGAATACCGCAGTGCCGACAGTAATGTACCGCTTGCCGTCCAAAAACGCCGAGGTGACGGACGTGACAGCTTCGCGCGCCGGCAGTTGGTACTCTGCCACCACTGATGTCAGTTTGGTTACAAGTCTCTCAACTCACACTCCAGAGTTGTCGGGTGCCGAATCTCGACACCAGAGAGCTGCAGGATGTCGCCCGTGTCCTGCGCGAGCGTCTGCGTGACTGTGCCCATCGCGAGCATCTTGATATCGGGCACAGTGGCGAGGCGCGTGACCGACTTGTCGCCGAGGTCGAGCGTCTGGACCTGCAGCTTCTTCAAACTCGTCAGGCGCGAGAAGCAGAGGCCTTCGTTCGTAGCGAGAACAACACACGGGCCGAGCGATGCCGTGGTCACAGACGCAGCCGCTACGACGCCCTTCTTTCCGCTCGCGGACACCTCGGTGTGGCCCCGGGACTTGAACAGCAACGACAGGCGTTCGCTGATGCCTGCGGCGAACACCTTTTCGTCGACGGCCGCAGAAGAGGCATCGAGCGCGACGAGCTGCAACGGGCGCGATCCGAGAGACGACTGCGTGCGCGCTTGTGTGGCGAGGTTGTACGTCGCGCACGTACCGTTGCTCAGACCTGCGAGGAGCTCGCCGGGCATGAACAGGAGCGAAGTAGCGTAGGCCGCAGTCTCCTCGGCGGCGAAGATTGGCTGGGCGGGCGCGAAACCGGCAGAGTTAAACACCTGCACGCTGCCGCTCCAGTCCGAGACCGCGACGAGGCGGCCGTCGGCGCTGATGTCGACCGATGCGGCCTCTCGCGGGAGCTTGGTTGCCGCAACTTGCTCCAAGCTCGAGCCCGCTTTCCAAACCGTGACAGAGCCGTCGCGCAAGGCTGCAACAATGTACTCGCCCTTGACGCTGGCCGTGACGATCTCGGTGCCCTCGGTGGAGTATGAACCTGCCGACAAACCGGCAGCGAGGTCGGACCAGAGCTCCACGCCCTGGGGAGTCACTTGCACGAGGACATTGCCGCCGTTCACGAGCCCGGCCGCGAGCGTCGGGGAGGACGAGACCTTGTCCGAGACCGCGACTGGAGCAACGCTGGGCTCGAGACGGAGAATCGCGGTCGTGGACCAGAAGGATAGTAGGAGTGTGGGGCCGTCACTGAACTGTCAGCTTTCAGTCCCGCATTTCTAAACTAACAGTCCTGCCAATGTCCACATGCGCTCGACACCGCTGATACCCTCGACAGTGAGCCCATCGTCAAAGCCCGCACCGCTGCGCACGACGCGGAGCGAGTTGGTGTTGCCGGCTCCAGATGCCACCACGAGATGCGACTGCTGTGAGCTGCATTCCTACGTCCCTCCCCTTACCATGCGACCGTCGTCCTCCTCCACAGCGACAAAGTCCTTGACGGGTGCAATGTTCATCCAGCGCTCGCGGAGCGCCACGTCGCGCTGCATCTCGGGCTCAAGCGAAATGCTCCATGCTCCGGCATCGACGCTGTCCTGCACCGGTGCGCGCCCTTTGCCCTTGCCCTTTGGCGCGGGCGAGTCACCTTCGCTCCGCAGATCGAGCGTCACGAGCAGCGAGTCGCCGCAAGCGGACGAGACGAACAGGTGCCCGTTGTCGAGGTACGTCAGGGCCGTTGGCGGCGAGACCTGCAGTGTAAGTTTTCGTCCATAGGAAAACATCGACTCACTGCTCCGAGGTTAACCTTTCCGACGCGGACCTTCTCCAGGCCCTCAAATTCCCACCCGACGGCAGTGAGCCGGCCGCACTCGTCACCGAGCAAGACGCTGCCGCCCGAGGTGTGTGACTCGAGCAATGTGGAACTGGAGTCAGTTACTAAGCGCAAACGCGTGGCAACTCACGCAAGAACAGTGCCGAAGCCCTGGCGGATGCGCCAGACTGGCTTGACTTGGGAGTACTCGGTGTCAGTCGCGACGCTGCGGCCGGACGTGCTCGAGCGGCGCTTCTTGCCAACACCGCCGGCCGTCTCAGCATGCGGGCCGCGTTTGGTGGATGCGCCGCGAGGTGTGGTTGTTCTTGTGGCCTTATCTTTATCTTCTCCGCCAGCGGCGATAGAGTACATCACGGCGTGCTCGTCGCCGACGACCATGAAGAGGGATGTATCCCCGGGGCCCTTGCCGATCACGAGGAGGTTGCGACCCGCCGGGCACGAGAATGGGAGCGTCTCAAAGTCGACTTCCTCGCCGCGCGTCACGGGGTAGTCGAGCGGATTGACTACATCTGTCGCCGGCGCGAGGTCCGTGAAGGTCAGCGTTGCGGGGACGAGCTGGCGCGGCTGGACCGAGATCTTGTTGTAGTCGCTCATCCACAGGAACACGACCACGTGAGGGTCGCCGGGGAGGAACACGAGGTCGAGCAGGTTGTGCTCTCGAATGCTGCTGTTAGCTATCAAGTCACCGAAGTAAGCTACTCACTTGACGTTGATCGTCGCGCCCTGCTTGAACACGAGATGGCGCTCCGTACCGCCGCGCTTCTTCATGTTCTTTACCTTTTCGAGCTCGACCTCAAAGGACGCGAGGATTCCGGTCCAGATGGACACGAGCACGCTCGACCCGGATGCAATGACGCCCGTAAAGAACTCTTGCCGGCGGAGCAGTGGCGTTGTCGGGCGGAGCGCCTCCGAGGCCGTGATGACCAAGCGGCCCTCGTCGAACGTGACGAGGTGGAGGAGCGCATTCGGTGGCGAGCAGAGGACGAGAAGGTGTGTCTGTGCATCCTGGATGGAGTTAGCCACTGGTTCCCGTAATGGGGTCGGTCAGCGAGGGCTCCTGACCCCCAAGGCGTTGGTTGCTGCTACTCACGGGAAGGGTGACGGAGGCGAGGCCGATAATCGTGCCCCAGAGCGGGAGCTCGGCGGCCATCTGGAGGCCGCTGGGCCCGACGTTCCATACCTCCACCCTATCCGGCTTTGCGACGACGAGCGAGGTGACATCAGGCCCGCAGAGACCGGTGACCTTTACGGTGTGCGAGATGGGGGTGGGGGTGAGTGCCTTATTGTTAGCGGGGTTGGTACGAGAGTGTGTGCGACGCACTGAAGCGATGTACAGCATGGCTGCTGTGCTGTCGCGTTATCAAAACACGGGGTAGTACGAGTAGGATGGTAGCGGGTTGCGGTGGATGACACGGGGTGGTGATGGCCGAGTCGGAGGTAGCGAGCACGACGGGGGGTGGGTGGTTCTGTTCACATGAGGAGCGAGCAAGCGTCATCGAGGAGGGTGGGGGGGTGGGTGGAGGTTGAGAAGATCACGTGATTCAGATTTCTGAACAGGAGCAGATGTCAACTGTTCCACGGATCTTTGACCCTTCCTGACCCCCTCTTCTCCATCCTCCACACCACCACCCTCCCTCCCCTCGACCACAATGCCCAACCCCCAGCTCTCAGCAGTCCCTGCCTCGGCCGCCGCCAAGAGGAAGGCCGCCCGCGACGACGAGGACGACGGAAACGTCTCCGACTCGGGCTCCGATGTTGTGCGTTGCCACTCCCCAGCTCCGAGTGCGGACACTGACTCGCCCAGTCCATGATCAACGTCGACTTTGACTTTTACAACCTCAACGACGATGTCGACCAGTGCGTTTATGCATTGCAGCTTATCTGTCTTGAACCCAGAGCTGACAGACAGGATCGCCATCAAGCGCCTCCTCCGCCAGACCCTCTCCTACGACGACAACCTCATCGATGTCCACCCCCTCGCCGACCTGATCCTCGCCGAGGGCAAGCGCATGGGCGCCGGCACAACAATCAAGACTGACGGAGAGGAGAGTGACCCCTGGGGTGTCCTTGCTGCCGTCGACATCAGGAGGTGTCAGGTGAGTTGTTTGTCCGGGCCGTCGGTCTGCGGATGCCTCGGAACCGAGAGCCCAAGGCGGATGCGGCCGCTTCTCGCGATCGTGGCGGGCCTACCTGCTCCCACCCCATGCAGCTTTCGATTTTTGCGAACACGAGCTGACCCGCAGGCCGACCCCGCGCTCAAGCCCCTCATCGACTACTTCCTTAGCACTGCGCCGCCCGCCGCGCTCGCCCAGATTCTCGACGCGAGCAACGCCGCCAAGCCCGCCCTCCTCTTCTCCCTCCGCATGCTCAACCTCCCCCTCCCGCTCATCCCCCCTCTCTACAAGATGCTCGGCTCCGAGCTCGCGTCGGCCGACTTTTCCCACTACGTCCTCTGGGGCCGCGGATACAAGCTCGAGGGCAGCGAGGGCCTTACCGGCCTCGAGATGGACGCTGCTAGGTGAGTCCACGCAGAGTGGAGGTGGGGAGCGAAAAAGAAAGAGAGAGAGCGTGCATGAACCTCTCCACCTGGTCCTTGCGATATGACGATAATCAGAAGTCGCGACGTCCTCGCCGCCGCTGTCCTCGGGCAGAGGCGGCGGACACAACGTGTGCTACGACTTCATGCACCACCCTCTGATCGCACCAGTACTCTCAGAGTACTGCGGGACCGGGTGACTCTGTACTTTCAAGCCGAGCCCCACTCGACACACTAGCTTGCCCTGCCTTGCTTGAGCTGACGCCTCCAGCAAATCGACCAACAAGAAGAAGAAGACCGCCGCCGCCGCGCCCCTCGGTGCCGGCTCGTTCCAGTACCACCCCGAGGAGGAGATGATCGACGCGCGCGCCGTCTCCGTGCACGCGTACCCGCTCAAGACTGCGCAGCCCCGCGACGACGAGTCGTTTGGCGTCGAGCAGTTTGGCCGCCTCGTTCTTGTCGAGACCGCCAAGCTCGCCGAGGCTGTCGGCGCGATGGAGGAGGCGTGCAAGCCGTAAACTGCAATCTGCAAACAACGCTCTTGTCAGCTTAGATTTATAGTGTGTAGGATGTAGGTTATGCTGCTGCTGCTGCTGGGGAGGGTACATGATACATCAGAAGTCGTGCTAGGCGGATGGGCGTTAGGGGCTGTGTTGCGCAGGGCATGTTGGTCGGTCGTTAATGGTATAGCTGTCGGAGGGGACGTCTATTTGGATAAAGGCGTGGGCATCAAGACGACGACGCCGACGCCGAGTCCGTCTGCTTCTTGAACGCGGAAAACAGGTTCTGCTGCGTCTGCCGGGTCAGCTCCGTATCCTTTGACCCACTCACCGGATCCTCGACGACAAGATATCCTGCCTCGCTCAGGCGCCTGCCCTTCTCGACGCAGTCGAGCACCCCTGGTATCAGCTTTCAGGATACCTTCAGCTGACGTTGGGCGTCGACTTACACTCGACTCTGACGACCTGGGTGCGCTGCGCGGCGCCGCGGCTCCCTAGGCCGTTGATGTATTTTTGCGACTTGGTCCCCGAGAGGCGTGCGGCCACGACGTGCGTGCATCTGCTGCTCTGGTGCGGGACGTAGCGCCCGCCGTTGGCCGTGATCATGCTCTGCAGCTGGAGGTTGGAGACGCGGGGGCCCGTCGGCCCGTTGATCGCAATAACGCAGCCGGCTGGGGGCAGTCAGTACAGCTCGTACACTAGCAGGGAGTCTTAGCTGCAGCTGCCGCCGTTGCGCGTCAACTATTCTCACCAAGGACATTGTTGACCTGCTGTCAGCTTGAAAGAACGCAAGAACGCAAGCTCACCTTTTCCCGTGCGCTTGCCTCGACGTTTGCGGTGCGCACGCTCCAGTACGTGTGCTCTGGTCCCGCGTCGGGCTTCAGGACGATGCCCATATCGCGCGCGGTGGCCCAGAAGCCGCGGTCGCCGCCCCGCTGCTGGTGCCCCGTCGAGCACGAGTGCACGTGCTGCGTGCGCTCAAACGCGTTCGAGTGCGTGATGGGGTTGTTGCTCGAGGAAAGGGACGAGAGCTGAAGACTGGGTAAGCTGCGAGGCAGGACAACAGACGCGATGAGCTTACCATGCGCTCGGTGACGCGTTGGCGGGACTGGGTGCCGGCGACCTTGGCCTTGGCGGGGATGGGCTTTCCGGGGGCTGCAAGTATGGGCTTTGTCGTCGCGGCGGGCGGGACGATGGGGTGGACTAGACGTTTCGGAGGAGGCTGCGAAAATGGCGGCAACGGCGCAGCGTCTACCTCCACCACGTCCGCCTTGCGCTTGCGGGAGGATAGGGGCTTGAGGAGCTGCGAGGATGGGGGCGGGGATATGCACACGATCTCCTGAGAGGAGGCAGGGGACAGTGGAGGCATGTGTGCGAGTGAGCTCGAGGTCAGAGGTGGTGAGCGACGGGTGAATGGTGGTGAGCGCGACAACAACGATGGCAAAACAAACGTCAACAAACAGTGACGGTGGTTGACTGTACTATTCGGAACCCTGATATTCGCATCTAATGCGGGGAAAAAATAAAAGCAAAAAGAAGCTACATCGTAAGGGAGTCGAACCCCTGCCGCGTCGATGGCAACGACGCATGATACCGTTTCACCAACGATGTTTGATGTACTTACTGCTTTTGGCTATTTGCAATGAGCTCGAGATGATTGGTATCCCCTCTCGACTTTTCTGCTCAATACAGACTAAATGTCAGTCTCATTCCACGCCTCGTGCGCGCTTGAGATCTTCAGAGTCTCATGTGCGTTGGGCTGTTTGTGTTTGAGACGGAGAGACGGAGAGACGGAGAGACGGAGATGCCACAGAATCTTGGCCCCCAGGCGCGGCTCGGGCTGATTGTTGACCACCCGCCACCAACGCAGTCCTCAACGTCATGGCTAGTTTCGGCGGCACACTTTATAGTGTCTGCGTGGTTGGTCCAGCAGCAGCTTCCAAGCACAGACAACCTGCATACTACTACTACCATCTTGTTATCCATTGTCCTTCTGTTCACCCATCCGCCACCATGTTCACAGGATCCTGCAACTGCGGCGCAATCTCCCTCGCCTTCAAGTCGGACACGCTCCAGATCTGCCGTCCGTGCTCTTTCTCTCGCATTCATCCTCTGATGGCCTACTGATATCCAGACTGTGTCGACTGCCGCAAGTTTACCGGCGCCCTGTGAGTGTTCCGATGGAGCTCAGAGTCGCTGACATCAGCGGCGCATATCTGCTCGTCGGCAAGCGCGCGGACCTGATCGTGAGCGGCAGGCCAAAGGAGTGGCGCGGCACGGGCGGTTCCGGCGGCGGCGGCACCGCGCGGTTCTGGTGTGACAATTGCGGGTGGTAAGCTTCAGACGAACGTTGGCGGCAGCTTGCGCTGACGTGCAGCAACCTGTACGACACGGGCGAGGGCGAGCCCGGCAAGGTCTTTGTGCAGGCTGGTGAGTTCCCATCCACGGACCGTCAACTCACGGCAGGCCTCTTTCCGCCCGGCAGCCTGCCGGAGCCGTCGCGCGAGCAGTTTGTGGGCTCCCGCGAGGAGTGGGAGGTGCCGTACCGCTCAGCAGTGCAGCTCAAGGGGCAGTAATGGCAATGAGAGTGAGCTAGTGAGAAGCGACAGAGCAGTTGTAAATGGGGAAATGGGGAGCTAACTGGATGGTGATGGCAATGCTGCACGTCGAGGCAGCTCGTTCGGCCGATGAACCAGGTGTTTCAGTCCCCGCTTGAAGGTGGACACTTGCGTAGTTCCAGAAATGTGAAGAGCGAGCATGTCTCTTCGTGTCTGACGGGGAAAGACTACTGCCTCCTCCTGCTCGTGCATGTTGATGTATCGGCAAACTTGCACGACTCGGCATCTTTGATACTTGCGCTGCGCCGCGGAGGCCATCCGAAGCAAAGGCCACTCTTCCCCCGCGCTGCCGACGGTGGAGGCACGCCACTGTGCCCCGCTTCGAGATGCCAAGCGCACGTCCACGTCCAGTCCAGGCAGCATGGTCCACGGCGTATCTCAGGACGCCAGTGAGCCCGGCCCGGCAGTAGCTATCACCAGTCCAACATCATGCACGGGGGGGCCTCCACTTTCGGGGATCCGACCTCTCTTTATCATGCCGTCAGCCAATACCCAGCCACAGCCACTGTCCACTCCCCACATTCTCCACCTGGCCCCACTCCCGGGACCCACTACTGACCCACTACTGGACAGGCTGGACCCACCCTGCAGTGCACACCTCCACCTGGCAGTCGCACCAGAACGGTTCAGAACGGTTCAGCCGCCGGCAGTCACTGCAGATCATGGCGGTCGGCCTCCACTCCGCCCGCACCACCATACCACCTGTCAGCTGTCGGCGCCGATGCCGCTGATTTCCAAGAACGGAGCCACCTCCACTTTCCCGTCGTTCTCACTAACGGGTCGGGTATCAGTGTCGTTTTACTCGATTACTCGAGATAGGATGCCGCTGGCGGATATGCGCACATTCGTCATCATGGACGCTGGGGATATATAGACTGGATGCCATGAGAACTGGCCTGCTCCCCATCACTCACAGACATCTCACCGCCGCTGCCACTCACGCAATGGACCCTAGCCACCAGGCTCTCCCCACCACCAACACCGACCCGCATACCACCCCCCGCGCCAACTCTATCGGTTCCACACTCACCGTCGCCACCGACATGAGCGAAAAGGAAAAGACCAGCCCCGTCCAGTCGCCGACCGCCACCGTGCACCCGCTCGGCGACGAGGAGAAGGCAGCAGCCACCACACCAGACGACGTCGGCCCGCCGCCCGACGGCGGCGCAAAGGCGTGGCTCTGCGTTCTCTCCACATTCCTGCTCCTCTTCTGCATCCACGGCATTGGTGAGTCCACCGCGTATTGATGGCATCGCTGACGCCAGTTACCTCATTCGGCCAGCTCGAGATGTACTACCTCTCGCACCAGCTCTCCAACTACTCAAAGTCGACCGTCGCGTGGATCGGCTCCTGCCAGAGCACGCTCACGTTTATCGGCTCGATCCCGGCTGGGCGCTACTTTGATGCTCACGGCCCCCGTGCGCTCGTGTTCGCGGGCACGTTTTGCTGCGTGAGCGCGCTCATCGGCCTCGCGTTCTGCCAGGAGTACTACCAGTTCCTGCTCGCGCATGCGCTCTACGGCATCTCGGGCACGATCATCTACTCGCCCGCGACTGCCATCTCGGGACACTGGTTCCTGAAGCGCCGCGGCACCGCTGTCGGCATCATCGTCTGCGGCAGTGGTCTCGGCGGCGTCATCTATCCCATCCTCTTCAAGGCGCTCTTTGAGCGCTTTTCCTTCCGCGACAGCATGCTCATTACCGCTGCGCTCAACCTTGCGCTCCTCATCCCGTCGTGCCTCTTCATGCGCTCGCGCCTGCCGCCCCGGCAGCCGCCGCCGCTCAAGGCCCTGGCGGGCCCGTGGAAGGAGACGGGCTACGCGTTCCTCGTTGCCGGCTCGGGCCTGTACATGCTCAACGTGTTTACGCCGTACTTTAACGCGCCCGTCCTCGCGAGCTCGAACGGCCTCGACGGCACGCTGTCGCAGTATGCCGTCGCGATCCTGCAGGCCGGCAGCTTTGCGGGACGCGCGGCGGCGGGTATCCTGGCGGACAGCTTCGGCGTGTGGAACGTGTTTGGCACGATGCTCGTCGGCTCGGCCGTGACGGTGTTTGCGCTCTGGACGCCGCCCGCCCTCGGCGCCGCACCCGCCCTCGTCGGCATGGTCCTGTTCGGTATCTGCTCCGGCGGCTGGTTCACGCTCTGCGCGGCGGCGTGCGCGTCCATTTCGCCGGTCACAGAGATTGGAATGCGGCTGGGAATGCTGTGGGCTGTTGCTGGCGTGCCGATCCTCGTCGGACCGGTCGTGGCGGGCCTCCTCGTCACGGCCGACGGGGACCGGTTCGTGTATGCGGGCATCTTCTGCGGCGTGACGTTTCTCCTTGGCACCGCTGTGACACTGGCGCCGCGACTCGTTGCTCGGGTCAGGTCTCGCAAGGCCGCTGGTTGTGCTTAGATCTTAGAGATAGAGTATTGATAGAACCACCGTAGTCGGTTGTCTGTAGAATCATATCATATCACAAGCCGCACCTCGGCATTGATGCTGGGGTTAATTTTTACCATTTTACATATCCGTTGTATCTGATATGCCACTTTCTGCATAGCATGCCTGCACATAGGTCGCCCGCGATCGCCCGCAGCCACAGGCCACCACGATATGGATGGATGCTTCACGTTGTGGGGGGTTCATGCCACTACTTGCGGGGACGGAATCAAAACCACGTGTCTCTTCCTCCTCTCCCTCACCTCCTCCCTCCCTTCTGTTGCACACTGTTGCCATCTTCGTACCCACCCTCCTCCATCCATCAACAACAACACCCAAAAACATCCTCACATCTCCACCTCTCCCCTCCCCCCACAATGGCCGGCACGAAGGCTGCGCAGCGCAAGTCGCAGACCGACACTCCGACAGGCTCCGCTGCCGACGCCGACGTGGCCAACGTTGCAACTGCAATCAACAGTTGGGACAAAGGCGGACGTAAGGATGCGTGAGTGTCCTCTCTCCTTGTTTTCATCTCGTCGTCGCGCGCTCACACCCCAACAGCACAACAGCCACGGTCAACCTCACCGTCGCTTCTATCAGCGATCCTCTCAAGGCCCTGTCGCTCGCTCATGCGCTCTACCTCGTCATCGCGTCCCAGGTCGCGGCGGCGGACATTGTCGACTACGTCAAGGATGTAGTTGCCGCGCTGCCCAACAGCGAAAGTGGCCCCAGTGGGGACGCGGCTCCAGGTGGAGCACCTCCATCCAATGTCGAGTCGGCGTTCTGCATCGCGCTTCTCGATACCATTGAGGAGGCCAAGGCTGCCGAGACCGACACCAAGGCCGTCAACAAGTCGCACGAGGACGCGCTCGACAGCAAGATTCAAGAAGTGATCAATCTTCTTGTCGTGAGTGACATGGCCCTCAACCTCGCTCACTCTCCAGTCGAGCAAAGCTATCCCGCAACACTTTATCAACCTCATCCTCTCCCCCGAAAACTTCAACACCACCGCGCTGCATCCGTACCCCGGCAAGCCCCAAGCCGGCCGCCCAGACTACTTGCATCGCGGCTTCATCAAGCTCACCACCTCTGCCTACTACAAGCAGCGCAACAGCAACCTCCTGCGCGAGGCGTCCGAGGGCTTCTCCCATCTCGTCGTCCTCCTCACCGGTCCCTCTGTCTTCTCCGACAACAAGGCCGAGACGGACGATGAGCGCGTAGCGCGCGCAAAGGACGTCTGGGCCGACATCGAGAACGTCATCGGCACCTACAACCTTGCGCCCATCCGTGTTCTCGACCTCATCATCGAGGTCGCGTCCTGCCATGTTGCGTCTCAGTGGCGCTTCTTCATCGACCTCATCAAGGTCTCGTACTGGGGTCGTCACCGCCAGGTGGTGTACGCAACCATCAACGGCGTCATCGCGGACGAGGCCGAGCACATTGCCCGCAGCATGGACATTACCGATGCCGACGACAACACGATTGCCAAGGCACTCGGCTTCTGGTTCAGCTTCTACCAGGTCGGTTATCAACTGTAATACCCCTGCTGACCCTCAGAATGCAGACAACGGCAACGCACCCACAGGTCTTGTCATTCTCGCGGCGCTCCTCATCAAAGAGGGCTTCGTCAAGCCGGCATTCCTGTTCCCGAACCTCAGCCCGGATGACGACGGAATGGCGCAGATCGAGGCGCGGTACAAATCCGCAATGAGCGCGCGCTCCGGTCCGAACAACGCGCTCATGAACACTGTCCTGGACGACGACGAGGCGCCGAGCGGCGCCAACGACAAGCCCGCCGAGGAGGTCGAGAAGCCCAAGAAGCAGACGGAACAGAAGATCGACCTGCTCCATGCCCTCATCTCCATTGGCGAAGTCAGCTTTGCCCTCAATCTTCTCTCCCAGTATCCGTGGATCCTCGTTGCCTACCCCAACATTGGTCAGCTCGTCCTCCGCAACATCGACTACTGCATCGACCCCGTTTACCGCCGTTTCACCCAGCTCCCTGGCTACTCGAACGCCCCCCCGCGGACATTCGAGCAGGTCCTACCCACCCTTTCCTGCCCTGTCCCGCCGTCAACCGCGACCCAGAACTTTGAGTTCTTCTTCTCGTCGTGGAACGAGTACATCGAGCAGTGGGAGACGATCGAGGACGTGCACACCAAGGGCGAACACTGGCTGCGACTGTTATCCGGTCTTGGTGGACGCGCCTCGGGCACCATGACCAAGATCTGTCGCATCATGAAGGTGCACTTTGACGCCCTCCGCCAGGGCAAGCTCGCCGCCCGTGGCCTCGACGAGAGCAGCCTCACACGGCAGCAGGCCCTCGAGCTGCGTGCAACCGACGCCGAGATCGCCCCGTGGAGCGGAATCATCCGTGGCACGCTCCTCCCCGCCCTCTCGGTGTCGGACGACGCAACAGCATGCTTTGACCACGAGCTCGAGCAGATTCTCAACGAGTTCCCCTGGGAGACGCTCGCGTGTCTGATTGGCGAATGGCGCGACAACACGTGCAACACAAAGTCGCGCGGACACCTCCCCCCGGCAGCCAACGCGACCACCAAGGCGACTCGCGAGATCAAGCAGGCGCTGTCCCGTGTCACGGCTGCGCAGTCCAACCCCGCCGCCCCGACACCCTCGTCGCAGGCTTCGGAGCGTGTTCCCGCTAGAGCGCTGGCCAAGCACGGTCGTGCGAACCCCGCCGCCCTCTGGACCGTCTCCAACTCCCAGGTCATGGCGTACGGCTCCGTCGGCAACATTGGCGAGCACATTATCGAGGTCGGTCGCTACACGAACCGGTTGTCGAAGGAGGTCGCCGTCTTCACGTGGGTCGACACATTGTCGAGCTCGGCCACCAACCCCCGCGCGATTGAGAGTAGGTTCGCTTTACCGCTATGAGCTAACGTCAGACCTCGCCACCTTTGTTGGCCTTATAAACCGCCGCTTCGTGTTCAACCTCGAGCCGCTGCTCCAGCTCATCATCAGCGGGCTGAAGAACAACGACGTCTCGACGCTCACCGTCCTTGAGAAGCTCATGAGTGGCATGATCGGCGAGGACATTGTGGGCAACTTTGCCATCTCGCTCGAGCAGCTCGAGGCTTACACTGCCGGCAACGAGATGTGCCGCGAGGCGTTCTACTCGACGGAGAATACAAAGGGCGACCGCCACGCGCGCCGGTCCCTCGAGTTGCTTCACCAGGTCAAGAAGAGTGTACCCCGTCTGATCGCTGCGCTCCGCCACACCAACCTCGCCGTTCCTATCCTGATCGGCCTCGCGCGCATGGCGACCAACTCGACCAGCTTCGACCTCAACATTTCTGTGCGCGAGATGGGCAGCAAGCGCGACTATGCTCATGATGTATTCTCGCAGTACTGCGCGTTCATCGCCGAGCACCTCCCCAAGAGCGAGCTCGTGTCGCTCATCCCCACCCTCCGCGAACTCCAGGAGGAGTGTGGTATCGAGGCGCAGCTCGCCTGGACCATCCTCCGCGCCAAGCTCAGCGCCCAGGTTGGTGCCCAGCCTTCCGACGGCATAGAGGTCGATGGCAACAGCAAGTGGTGGCCCACCGAGCTCAACGACACGGTCGAGGAGGTGCAGGAGGACGACCAGCTGCTCGACAAGCTCAGCAAGCGCTTCCAGTTGACGTAAGTTGAATCGAGCCCTATCCTCAACTGACACCAGTCCATTCATCGTCCGCTTCAACAGCCTGCAGGCGTCTGACATTTCGTCGTCGCAGGACACGTACGACAAGGCGGTCGGCAAGATCTTCAAGCTGCTGCGGGAGCTGACCCCGCCGCCAGGAACCAAGGAGACGAGCGACATGCGCAGCGAGCGTGTACGCCTCAACGCGCGCATCAAGGTGCTCGAGGCTGAGAAGAAGGAGCACGAGGCAAATGTTGAGCGTGAGCGCGCACGGCTCAAGGCTGAGAGCGTGCACTGGTTCAACCCCACCGTGGTGGAGAAGGCTGCCGGCCCGCTCGCCTCCCAGTTGCACGATTGCTGCTTCTACCCCCGCGCCATTGATTCACCGGAGGGTGCCGTGCTCGTCGCCAAGTTTATCCGTATGGCCCACGACTTTGGCGCACCCGGCTTTTCGACAACCATGGCGTACAACCTCTTCCTCCGCCCGACGCTCACTGACAAGATCTTCGACTGCACAGAGGCCGAGGCGCGCAACCTTGGTCGTTGCCTTCTCCTCATGATGAAGGACCTCGATGCCTGGTTCCTCAGCGAGGAGACGTACTACCGCCAGGCCCTCGGCGGCACCGTGCCCGAGAAGAAGGAGCCCGGAGAGGACAAGAAGGAGCCGGCGCCGCAGCCCGACTACCCCCTCAAGGGCATGTACTACCGCGCGACCGCATCAATGCCGCATGCCGCGCCGACCTGGACCGTCTTCAAGCAGATCCTCGGCAAGATGCACAACAACCTCGCCGCGAGCCTCGTCGCGTGCTGGAACTCGACCAACCCGTCGTACTCGCCAAAGAATGCCGTCGTCATTGCCCTCCAGCTCCTGCCCGTCTTCCCCGTCATGACGAGCAACGCCAAGACGATCGAGGAGGCCGTCAAGACGCTGAGGGACAAGAAGGACGGCACCATCACCCCCGATATTGTGCCCGCGTTCAACTCGTACCTCTCCCAGCTCGCCAACAGGAAAAAGGAGCGCCCGTGCATCTCCCCTGGCCGCTTCTTCCCGCAGCACGCCGCCGCGCAGGCCAAACTCAAGGCCGAGCAGGAGGCGCGCGCCAAGGCCGAGGCCGAGGCCAGGGCCAAGGAGAAGGAGGAGAAGGATGCCGCCGCCGCTGCCGCTGCTCCCGAGGATGCCTCGCCCACAGCCGAGGCCGAGGCCGAGGCCGCCCACGCCCCGCTCAACGACAACGCAAAGGCCCTCCGCGCCAAGCTCGAGCAGGACCGCAACGCGCGTGCGGCCGCAAAGCTCCCCGCCAACCCGACGACGCACCCTCTGCCCGCAAACCCGATGGCCCGCCCCGCTGGCAACGCGAATGCGAACGCGGCCGCCAACCAGAACCAGAACCAGGGCCGCGAACAGAACCAGAGCCAGAGCCAGGAGCGCCCGAACCTCAGCATGGGCCCGCCCGGCGAGCTGTCCGTCGACGAGGCACGCGCCGCGGCCCGCGCACGCAAGTTTGGTGCAGTGTCTGTGCCGCCGGAGAGGGACAACCGCGACAGCCGCGGCGGAGCCTCGGCACCCCGCTCCCCGCCCCGTGAGCCGCGTGGACGCAGCGGAACCGACGACTCGAGAATTAGCGACCGCTCCAGACGTGGCGAGGGCCGTGATGCCCGCCCCGACCAGCGCGAGCAGGGACGCAACGACCAGGGACGCAACGACGCGCGGGACGGCCGTGACAACCGCGACAACCGCGATGCCCGCGACAGGGACGACCGCGGAGACAGGAGGGATGAGCGTGGTGGCAGACATCGTGGCCGCGACGACAGGGACCGCCGCGATGGCCGCGACAATGACGCACGGCCCGATGGACGCGGACCTGACGGACGCGACGGACCTGGTGGCCGCGACGGGCCCGGGCGTGATGGACCTCCTGGCCGCGATGGCCCCGGTGGGCGCGAGCTACCTGGCCGCGATGGACCTGGTGGACGCGACGACCGCCGAGACGGCCGCGATGCCCGTGGTGGTCACCGTGACGAGCGCGACCGCCGTGGCGGTGAGCGCGACGACCGCCGCGATGAACGTGGCGCCGGCAGTGGACGGGATGCCCGTGACGAACGTGGTGGCCCTCGTGACCCCCATGCCCGCAACGACAACCGTGATGGGCGTGATGGCCGCGACGACCGCCGCAGGGACGACCGTGGAGGGGACCGCCGTGGCGGTGGCGGACGGGGAGGAGAGCGCGAGGAGCCGAATCGCGACGCCCACGCCCAAAGCCGTGATGGCGGCGGCCGCGAGGCGCACCCTCGGGATGCCCGCGACCGGGACGCTCGAGATGGACGCGACTCGCGCGACGGCCGGAACCGTGAGCGCAACGACCGCGACTCGCACGATGGTCGCTCGCACGACGGCCGCGACAGCAGGGATGGCCGCGACGACCGGAGGCGGAGGGACAGGGAGCCACGCGGTGGCCGCGACGAGCGCAATACCCGCGATGCGCCCACCCCCGCCGCAGACGACAAAGCCAAGAACGAGCAGAAGAAGGACGACGCCGACAAGCCCCGCGACGACAAGGACAAGCGCGACGAGACGCGTGCCGACAAGCGCGACGACAAGAGGGACGACACGGACAGCGCCAAGGCGCCGTCTGAACGCGGCTCGCGCCGCTCCGAGCTTCCTCCCCCTGCGTCAATCGAGCGCCCGCCGCACCAGGACGAGAGCCGGAAGCGTGGCCGCGACGACGGCGACAAGCACGACAACGCCTCGTCGCCTGCCGCTTCGGCTTCCGGAGGCGAGAAGCGCCGGCGCGGTGACCGGGGTGACCGCGGGTCTGGCCGCGAGTCGCGCGGTGGCACGCCCCGCGGCGGCCGTGGCGGCGGCACCGAGTCGCCGCGCACGCGCTCGCCGAAGCGCGACCGCGACCCTGGTCTCCAGATCCGCACCGAGGGCCTCGCCGCTTCCGAGCCAGCATCAGGCGAGACGAGCGGCCGTCGCGAGCTCCGCCGCGAGACCCTGCAGCGCGAAGCGCGCAACTCGCCCCGTGGCGAGCGCGAGCGCGGCGGGCGTGGCTCTGGCCGTGATGGCGGTGGCCGTGGAGGCGACTCTGGATCCGGCAACCGCGAGCTCCTGCCGTCAACGCCGACGGGAGGCAGCAGCGGGGGCGCAAGCGGCAGCGGCAGCAGCCTGGCGGCGCGCATGGGCCTGTCGGTCTCGGGGGGCGGTGAGGAGGGACGGAACAAGCGGAGCCACGACGAGGTGGGCGGCAGCCGCGAGGACTCGCCGGGCAACAAGCGCCGGCGCTCGGGACACGGAGGAGGAGGAGGACGCAGCGGAGGAGGCAACCGGCTGCTCGCCGGCGCGATGCGCGCGGCTGCGGGTGACAAGTAGACTGCACAGATGTAGTATGTAGTAGTGAGCAAATGTTATCTTTGATTAGACTCGAGACTTTCTTTGGCCAATGCACAATTAAATCGAAACGCTGCAACTTGTGTAACATATGGCCGCCTGCGGGCGTACCCCACCATCGTCTGTACATGTATCATATTGCCACTGCTCGTGTCGAAGGGAGAAGGAGGGAGGCACGTCTTCTTGATCTTAGAAGTCAGCTTGATCCAACCATCTTTTGATGTGTTACCTTTTTTTTTTTTTTTTTTTTTTTTTTTTTTTTYTTTTTKWTTCTTCCATTTCACTCTTTTTGCAACCCGAGTCTTACGCGTATGCGTACGCGTACACTGTCCTCGCCTGCCCTCTTCACGCTGCGAGTTCATTTCCGGTCGTCCTATGGAATCATGGGATGCGTGCAGGAGAGACCAGGTGAAGAGTGCACTGCAGACCTGCACGTCATCTATCAAAAAGCAGTCACGCTGGCCTGATCGACGCGTGGATCAATTGCGACTTGGGTAAATTACGTAATATTGCCTCCACCGTTGCCTCTGCAGACCTCTTCTTTCCAGCGCTATACGCATCTACAAACGTACCTCGCAAGAACGCAAGGGCCAAGGGGCCCTTGTTCGAGAGGTTGTCGAGCCATGGGTGGAGGTGGGATTCGATGCCGGGCTGTGGGAGGCTGTTTTTCTCCTGACATATGCGACGGAGGGAGAGGTGAAGTGCCGGGCAGTGGTGCTTGGGACCGCGTCGTAGACTGTGATTATGCAGGTTACAGTGTCCCTGGCGAATACCTCGACTGTCATATCGAGGGTGACTTGAATGGCCAAGGTTGTAACCTCCGATTGAGCATCGTGGGCGAGGAGTCAAGTGATGACAAGTCGGGGTATCACTTGGTGTCACCCAGGCCTGCACATGCCGACGCTCGAGTTGCGAACATCATGGCCACTTAGCTCAGTTGGTTAGAGCGTATGCTTAACAGTCGAAGACTCTTACGCATAAGGTCGGCGGTTCGACCCCGCCAGAGGTCAGATCTTTTTATCTCTTCAGAGCCCAGAACCTGCATGGGGTGCTGCGCGAACGACTGCAACAGATACATGATATTGGGCGTGAACGGCGTGGCTGATTGGTGGTGTGGATCGCCGCCACATTTAGCTCGATTTTACATTGATGTTTTGAATATTATTGGTCCCAGATAACCGTGTCAGAGGTCAGTCACTGTGTGTTCCGAGTCCCCAGCGCGATCCTGAGAGCTGAATCAATCCGGACACAGCCAGAGGTCGGACCCCTGCTACAGCAGCGAGGCGACGCATCCCGGTGATCTATCTAATGGTAGTCGGCCTTCCACACCTCGAACACGGCGTGTGTGCACCGGAGCCGTTGGAGTAGTAGGGGGGTCGGGGAGGGCCGCGTCGCCCGTGTCGATGGTGCTGACGACGAGCACGCTCGGTAGCCGCCTCGCGCGCGGTGTCGACACCCTTGCGTGCCCTGGGTCCACAGCCTCCGTGGAGCCCGGCGAACCCTCGCTGCCGGCGGCAGCCAGATGATGACGTCCGGTGCGGCCTTGCGCAGCAGCGCAAGGACGGTCCGCCTATCCTATCCGCCGCCACCCTACGTCATGAGGTACATACCGGGGGTCTCTTCAGATGGCCTCCACTTGGCACCTCCATCCGATATGACACCTCCACTGACCTGAGTCGGAGTGAATGGACGTCAATCAGACAGTCCAGTGATGGAGAGGGCCAAGGGGCGCCTTCGGTGGAAGGGGCAGACGGCAAGGACGATAACAGTGGTGATGGCGCAGGAGTTGAGCGGTTAGGCGATCGAGGTTGCCCATCGCGAATCACTTTGCGGAGAGGGGTCAGCAGAGAAGAGGGCATCTGTGATGGGAGACGACGATGGCCGACGGGATGTTGAAGCTAATGAAATCAGTGACAGAATGAGTGAAGAGTGGATGGATGGGTAGCACGAGTGGACGCGTCCCAACGTCAGGGAGGCGATAAGGGAACCAAAACAAGGACCACCAGCATCTGCTCGCCTCTCGACTCAGATCCACCTTAGCAGCCCATCAAAGGAACGGCCGACTGCCCCCGAGGAATGTCGCCACCGCTAGGTTCCTAAAACACCCCCTGCTCGCCACCAGGGGCGGATAGATGTCATGGTCTCGTCCAACTGACCTCATCGCTCCTCGTCCCCTATCACTCATCCCCGGGCACCGTCCCCGTGACACCACACCCTCGCCGGAGGGACAGGACCGACTGCTGCGGACTGCGATAGCTACAGCACACAGGCTATGATGCAAAAAGGCACGGCGAGCCAAGCCTGTGGCTGTGGAGGATCCGAGGACAAAGTTGACAGAAAGCAATATTCCATTCCCTTCGGCGCAGTGACGTCATGCCGCCACCCAGTGCTGTGGGTTCGTGGCGTGCCATGGCATGCAGTGTCGCAAACATGAGCGCAGCGCGGCGCAACATGCATCCTCGTGCTGTCCGGGGTGTTGTTTCTCTCCTTGTGGGGTCATATGACGTGGTGCGATGCGCGCGGCGCCGGCGCATCGCGCCACTCCACTCGCCGACGGTGCCGGCAGGAAGGGCTGCTGGATGATGGGTATATCAAGGCAGGATCCTGTTGGTGGCCCAGACGACTCTTTCATCCCAAGGAAACACATCCCATCATCAGAAACTTTACGCACACTGCTCCCCAACCTACTACCCTCATCTTCATCGCTAGACCCCTGCGCTCTCTCTTGATCCCATAAATAGCCTCGAGCGTATCGCTCTCCTTGAACCAGTAGCCGACCCCGCCCCCCAGCCCACACCCAACCATGCTGTTCCGCCGCCGCCGCGCCGCCCGCGCCGCCCGCCGCGCCCAGTCGAGCAACCGCCGCAGTCTCTTCCACCGCAACAAGCCCGCCGTCGTCGTCCAGCGCCGCCCGTGGTGGAAGTTCTGGACGCCGCGCCCCAAGCCCGCCATGATCGTCCAGTCGTAATCCGCCCAGCGACCACCATCGCCATCACCACCACCCACCCTCACGCCCCTTTATCACGACCCGTTCGTTGCCTAGATCCGAGTGCTGGACGCTACAAAGCCCCCGCCCAGCCTCCGCCCGGATCTGGTTATCGGTAATTAGCTTGGCTCGGAACTGAGAACTCGCCCATCGAAGGATGAATGTAGACGAGACGACCTTTCCCGAAACGATGAATTAATTGTCACCCGAGCAGTTCCTACAGCTGGAGAGCAGTAGTGTCTGTAGTGTGCCATATACTGCAGTCTCACACCGATACTGTAATCACACACCGTGTACTGTGAGTTGTACATGGAAAGTAGACGAGTCTACCTTGAAGACGGAGCTGCAATGTTGCCACACGTGGAAGTTGGCGGTGCGCCGCGTTTGAGCGTCAACGAGAGCCAGATAGGCTGTCCGCTTCGGAATGCAGCCGCCTTGTACTGTCGCGTTTCTCCACAGCGTGTCATTCCTCGCCGGGAATCGTCGCGCCGCGTGTCTCGCCGAGAAGGCGCAGGAAACAAAACGCAAAGTCGGCATAAATGCAGCAAAAGGGCATTGCCACATGGCCACCCTTGGTGAGTCCTTGCACCGGCGCACCGGCCACTGGCCAATGGCGCGCTCCTGCTCGTCCCAGTCTCCGCGGAGAGCACTACTTCCGAGTTTCCTCATGCGTTCAAGGATCTCGGCGCCGACCTCGCCGCAACGACGGTATCACTGTCAATGTCATGACCCCTGACGTCATAAGTCAGTCGCGGCCTCACATCACCATTAAGAATACATCAAGACGGGTGGACAGACTCAAGGACAGAGACGGCCCCAATCATATCTATCGAGACCGATACGGAGGATAAATCTGTACCCACTCAATGTCTGTTGCGACGCTGCGCACCCGTCTCGGCCGATTTTACCATTGAACTAAGAGGACGAGGGTCGCTAGACCTTCATCTTGCCGACGAGGGCTGCGAGGCCGCCCGTTCCCGCGCCCGCGCCGGCGGCCGGGGCAGCAGGCTTGCTCTCGTCGTCCGAGGGGGCGGTCTTGAAGCCGCCGTCCGAATCGCTGTCCGTGTCGAGCGGCTCGGTCTTGGCGGCGCCGGCGGCCTTGAACTTGTTTGTCGCCCGGACGAGCCTGATGGCGTCCTTCCACTTCTTCTTTGCGTTGAAGTTTTCGCGAATGTTCTCGGACAGGTCAAAGTCGTCGCCAGACTTGCCGGCCATCCAGGGGTGCTTGAGGGCTTCGTCGGCAGACATGCGCAGCTTGGGGTCGACAACGAGCAGCTTGCGGATAAAGTCGCGGGCTGTCTCGGAGACATGCTTCCAGAAGCGCTCGTGGAATGTTACACGACCCTTTGTTGTCTCGCGGATTAGCTCGTTCTTGTCGTCCGAGCGGAAGGGAGAGTAGCCGCAGAGAAGCGTGTAGGTTATGATACCGATGCTCCAGAGGTCCACCTTTAGGCCGTGCGGCTTGCCGAGGAGCACCTCGGGCGCAGCGTAGCCAAACGAGCCGGCCATCGAGGTGATCTGCTCGTCGGGCGAGTCGAGGTGCTTGGCGATACCAAAGTCGGCAATCGTGAGGTCCGAATCGGCGTCGCGCGTCTTGTACAGAATGTTCTCGGGCTTGAGGTCGCGGTGGACAATGTTGTGCTTGTGGAGATAGGCAGTCGCCTCGAGCACCTGGCTGCAGAGGTCAGCGCTGCGGCGGAGACTTGTCGACCGTGGCAAGGGCCAGCGGGGGATTCTGTCTTGATCCTCGGCGAGTTGTCTGTTGCACTGCTCCTCCCCGCGACACCCGGATGCTACTCACCGAATGCAGTCCGACGCGTCGTTCTCGGTGAAGCGTCCGCGCTCGGTGATGCGGTCAAAGAGCTCGCCACCGATGGCGAGCTCAAAGGCAATGTAGTACTTGTCGCGCGACTCGAAATTGTCCCAGACGTGGACGATGTGGGGGTTGTCGAGGTCCTTGAGGACGTTGATCTCGTCCATGATGGTCGCGGGGTTGGTGACGAGCTTCTTCGGAATGATCCTAGAGGTCAGCGGGGGCGCTTGCTTGGCAGCTGGGCGCTGGTGGCCTGTCCGCCGTGTGTGAGGCATAGCGCCGGGCGGTCCACATGTAGCTGGGCCTCGGGCCACTCATGCCTACTCACTTGAGAGCGACCTCCTTCTTCTCGCCACCGGGCGGGCTCCATTCCGCGCGCACAACCTTGCCGAAGCCGCCGCGCCCGAGAAGCTCGAGAAGGATGTACTCCTTCTTCTTCTTGAAGCTCTTGGGCTGAGAGAGCAGGTGGTCGCGGAGCTCAGAGGTGAGACCCATGATGACTAGAGGTTGTGTGGTGTTGGGATGGGAGAGAGAGAGAGAGATCAGGTGCAACGCTGAGATGACGATGAACGGCTCCTGGTGTGGTGGCGTTGGGCCTAGTTCCCTGCTGCGGAAAGTGACGTTTTCGGCGTGAGGGATTCGTGGGAAGGGAACAACAACAAGGATGAAGTGAGATGGTGGGGGGGAGATATGGAGAGAGAGAAAGTGAGAGATGGAGGGGGGAGGGGGGGGGGGGGATAACAAGGTAGCTATGTATCTATTTGCGCGGTGTTGGTGGTGGTGGTGGTGTGACGCACACTGGGTGGTGAGTGTGATACGCTTGGGGGGAACGATTTGAGCTTCGACGCGATGGAAAACAGAATTCCCCCTCCCCCCCCTACCCCCTTTTTGAAGACCCAGACCCAGGGGGGTGGGTCGGAGGAGGCGGTGCCTTGGACAGTCAGTGCACATTCTTCTTCTTCCATCCGTGCTATTCATGTGCACTACAGAGACAGGTTCATCCACCCGCACGACGTGGCATTTCATCGCACGCAGTGCGCAGCATGCGATCGCGACCGCGGAAAAAAAGAGGCCGCATCGGATTAAGGAGCAGAGCCCTCTGGCCGCCGGCGGCGTCGTGCCGAGGGATGGCCGAGCCCTTGGGTACAGTGGAGAGCCAAGACTGCGTGCGGTGTCGCTGCTTCATTCTGGACTGCTTCACGTTGGCTCAGAGACACGCCGGCGGCCGTCACGGCACCTGACAGTGGACGGGTCACGGAGATGGGGGCATGTCTCCGAGACTGCACTGAATGCGGGGTGCCTCTCCGCTTTCCAGCCTGCCAAGGTTACGGCGGTGCGGACAGTTGTCCATGTATCAGCGACTCTGAAGCAGTCCAGCCGCCGGCCATGAGCCCACAAGCCGCAGAACGCACAGTGCAGAAATTGATGCACAAAGATGCTGAGACATGGGCGGACCCACTCGTTTCATGGCCTTCACCGACAATGCTGCAGCGTCGTCGTGACCCACCAGCACGAGCCCTGGCCCGGATGTAGGATCAACCACGGCGACTGGCTGAACGACCAGAGTGAGACATTGACCTCATTTCGAGAACAACAATCGCCCTGTCGTTGCTTTCTCTTTCGCTTTCGCTCTATCTATCTATCCATCTATCGCATCGCTTTTCCTTCTCCACCCACCATGTTTGGCGCTATCGTTGCTGGGCGGCTCGTGTGAGTATCATGCGATCCAGAGTACATTACTGATGAGCAGGCAGACGAATCTGCAGCAACTGTGCGTACCCGACAAAACACCGAGAAGGAGGTGGAAGCGCAGCGCGCGACGGGGACGGTGGAGCTGGCGTGGCACACGGCCGGTCCGAGGAAAACAGGACACCTGCCCCCAGACGGAGCGGGAACCAACTACCTCGCGGACGCTGGCGGAGCTGGTGCTGACCGGTCCTGCCATGGCCGCACCAAGGTCCGCCGCCGTCGCACGCCCATTCATGAGCATGAGCGCTGGAAGCGAAGCAGCCCTCGCTGACAGCAGCGACGAGACACACTTTGTCTTCCCCCTCGAGGCGCCGTACGAGATCAACCACCTGACCGTCTTCCTGCTCGGCACCAGTACGTGTTCCCGTGCCCGGCATGCCTTTCGAAAAACAGCTGACGCGACCCCAGCCCCGTTCCCAGAGGGCTACGGCGCGACTGTCCACTTTGCGTGGCCTGGCGGAGAGTACTTTCCCCTCGGCGCGTGCGTACCTCCCCTCCCGAGCTCGGCTCCGGCTCGACGCCGCCCTGAAGCTGACTCCACCCGCAGCCTAACCAACGCGCGCCCGTCCGCAATCTACAAGGTCCGCCCGCACCTCCCCGCCGGCGTGTCGCCCGGCACGCCGTCCGCGCCTGCGCAGCTCGGCATCGAGATCGCGCCGCTCGCGGCCGTCGACGAGCTCGCCGCGGGCCTCAAGGCAAAGTCGGGCCACACCGGCACCGAGGTCGCGAACAAGGTCGACATTGGCAAGGTGGCCGAGAAGATTGTGAAAAACCTCTTCAACTACCTCCACTCGTTTGGCGAGGTCAAGCTCACGCCCGAGACGCCCATCCCGCTGTCCGTCTTCCAGCGCTGGTACGACAATTTCAACCGCAAGATTGCAAACGACCGCGGCGCGGCGTTTCTCGATCGCGACGACTAGCTCGCGTCGCCCTCCAGACGCTAGGTGCTGCTGCTGCGCGGGTGCCCTTAGAACTATAATACCCCTCCCTATGCAATAATTACATCCACATTGCCACGGCCATGGCCATATCCGCATCCGCCTATCTGAACCGACCACTCGACCTGCCTGCTACTATGCGTCCCGCGGCTCGGCGCCGTCTTCTGCCTCCCAGGCAGACTTGAGCCTACTCAGCTCGCCGACAAGCGACCACACCACCTCGTCGACACCACGGAGGGCGGCAAGGCGCTCCTCGAGCGCAGCGCGTGCGGCCTCTGGCGTGCGGGGCAAGACGGCAGGCTGGGCAATGGCTCCCACAGCAGCCCCTCCGCCAGCAAATCCGCTCGCGCCAGCAAGAGGGAACGACGACGCGGGGGTGAGGAAGGCGCGATGTGTCGGCGCGTCGGAGAATGACGGCACCTTGGGGATGCCGGCCTCGGGCGCGGCCTCGGAGACAGCCGCAGGGACAATCTCGGGGGCAGCCTCGAGGGCGGGCGCGGCCTCTGCAGGCTCAACGGCACGCGCCTTGCCCTTGTCGGCCGAACCGCTGGGGCCCGCACGACGGAGCGCAGCGGCCGCCATGGCCTCGCGGAGCGGCACGTCGTCGTCATCAAAGCGCGGCACGTCGTCGTCGTCTTCCTCGACAGCCTCGACAGCCTCGGTCTCGGTTTCCACCGCGACACCCTCCACCTCACGGGGTTGCCGGGGGACGCCGGTCGAGGAGAAGACCACAGGCGGGCGCGAGGCGAACGGCGTGCTCGCACCAGATACTGCCCCAGAGTCGCTTACCGGCGCATCGCTGGTCGGCGCACGGGGGAGACGGGAGGGGCCTGCTTCGGGCCAGCGCATCGCGGAGCCGAGAGGTGGCGGGATGAAGCGGCCAGGGACAATCGGCGCACCCCAGATTGACCGCTGGACACGCTGGTCGCCCTCAGAGAGCTGCTCGGATGACGGGGGCGCGGAAGCTGCACGCGGGGCGCTGGGAGCATCGGCCTGAGGCTGCTGTGGCGGCGGAACCATCACCGGCGCATCGCCGTTCACGGGCGGAAGACGGAAGTAGTCCTCGAACACTGCGCGCATGCGCTCTGCCTCGTCACCGGCAGGGCCTCGCTGTCCTGCTGCTCCAGCTGCACCTCCAGGAGCGTCTGGGGCAGGCTGGGGGGCGGCTGGCTGAGTGTTGGGCGCCGCGCCCGGCGCTTCACGTAGCACGTCGCGGCGACACGTAGGACAGCTCTGCTGCCTCTCGAGCCAGCTGCGGAGACAGTGGAAGTGGAACACGTGACCGCACGACAGCTTCTTGGGCGTTTCGTTCGGGCCGTCCTGGGAAGGCTGGGGCTCGCCGTCCTCGCCAGCCGCGTCGCGGGCAACCATCTCTTCGCGGCAAATGATACACGTCTTATCGCCCATGCGCTCGAGCTCTTCAGCCGAGGCGTCCGGGTACAGCTGGTCCATGTTGCGCGTCGCGCGGCGGTAGCGCACGAGATCAGTGCCGCGGGCCAGGAAGCTGCGCAGCGTCATGTAGACGTCTCGCAGGATGTGAATCGGGAAGCCATAGTTGAGGAAGATGACAATGAAGAACACGAGGTACGTGAGCAGCTTGGCAAAGTCTGTCATCGTCAGTGCGTCTGTCGCAGAGGTCAAGAAACACCCACCGACTGTGAGATCGACGTAGAAGAGGTACATGCTCTTCTGCTCCCACGCGGGCGCGTCAGCGCGGCCACCAGCGCGATGGAGGTCGATGATGCCGATAATGTAGCGCGCCCAGGTGCCAATGACGGACGCGAAAAGGATGGCAAACTCGGAGGCAAACAGGATCATGGCCGAGGGACCGTCGACCAGAACGCTCTGGGCCGAGTAGATAAGGAGGAGCACGTCGAACATGGTCAGTAGCGAAGTGACCGTCACGATACGGATGTGGAAGCCGGTCGGCGGGCCTGGTGGGGGAACCTGGTCCATCTACGCGTGAGCACATGAGACACGAAACGACTCACGTATTCAACACGGTCGGCCGTTATCCAGTGGAAGCACTTGAGAAACACGAGAAAGTCGTAAAGCAGGGCGAACGGCAGCGTGTAGCTTGAGCTGCTGCAGTCAGTGGCGCACTGCAGGCGAAACATACCGGAAGATCGTGAGCGCAAACAGCGACTCGGTGAGAAAGATCCACAGGCGTTCAAAGAGGTGCTGCCGTTAGCTTTGCAAACTATGCCTTCGCTTACCTCGTACTCGACCGGCCGCAGCTCGCCAAAGAAGAGGTTCTTGAAGCCGACGCCGCACATGATGGAAACGTATAGCACAAAGTTGGCTAGGACCTGCAGGTCAGCGACAGCTGTGGGAACGAGGGATGGCGGCAGGCCATCGCCTCTTGCCTGCAAACTCAGACTTACCATCAAGGAGCCATTGCTCTTGCCGACTGACACAGCAGCGGCAAAGAAGTTGGGCCGTGTCCGGAGCGCACTTCCCACCACCGCGGCGGCGAGGCCACTGGAGATGAGGCCGTACGCCGTTAGGCGGGAGACGCGGGGCATGGCGACGTCGCGCAGGTCACTGCAAGGGCAGGTGGCAGGTGGTGAAAGTGGGGCGAGGGATAATGTCAGACGAGCGCGCACTAGCGCAAGGTGGATGGGCGCGTCGCGGAAAGTTGTTGTTGGGAAGAGCTACGGCTCGCTGATGCAGGATGCAAGATGCAGGGGGCGTGAATGCGGAAGGTCCGAGGGGCGTGCGGGAGAAGGGTATTAATGAGCGGGGTGCACCTGCATGAGCGGCCTTTGTTTGTTGGTATGGGGAGAGTGAGGATGAGAATGGGAAGAGATGGAATGAGAACAGTGGCGATGGCAACGTCGATGACGAACTCGGTGACACTGCTGGGCGCAGCTGGCCGGTGGTCCATGGTCCTCATGACGTGGCGCGTGGCACTCTGAACCGAAAAAAAAAAAAAGTTGTTGGCCCGGCCCAGGATTCGAAAGGCTTCTAGTGGTGGTCGCTGCGGTCGGGATGGCTGTTGTGTTTCCCCATAAAGCACGTTCAGCCATGCATACAAGGAGCTGGAAGTCCCAAGCTATCCGGAAGAAACTTGCTCATCGTATGCCCCAACCCCAAGCCCCCATCACAGGTTGACGCTCTGACCGGGCACCAGAGTTCGAAAGCCACCGTGGCTGGCACCGATGTCGTCTACCTGTACACAGCTAGCAATGTGACTCTGGCTCATGATTGTTGCGAAACCAGGCATTAGAGCTACTCCTCCTTACCGTTCTGCTCGCTGTCACGTGATGGCACCCGACGACTCCCACTGCAGCCCGTTGCGAGAGCTCAAGAGCGAAAGAGGTGAGAGGGAAAAGTAACAGTAGGTTCATATACGAGCAATATGTTGGACTAGGAAAAGAGGGAGTGGTCTGCATGAGAACACAGATTACCAGTGCTCCCTGATGGTCCACTTCTCGGCCGTGGTGCCGCCGCACTGGACGGCAGTCGCAAAATTGCCGGCCCCGACGGAGAGACACCATTCTGGAGGATCAGTAAGCGGAACGTCGCTGGAGATGATGAAAAGGACTCACTACCCTGGTCTGAGAGGATAATCGCGTCGTCGCGGCGCATAAACTTGATGGGGGAGGGGTCGTTGCTCCAGGGGCCCATCTGGGGCCACGGCTGGGTGCAGTCAAGCTCGGAAGCGGGAGTTCCCCAGGTAGGGTTCGTAAGACCGGTGGTACCCTTCTCGACTACAATGTCAGATACCCAGACTCAAATGTATACCAGCCGTTACTTACATTGACCCAGCGACAAGCACTTGCCGTCGTTGGCGTTCTGGAAGAACGTGGGGCCATACATCATGAACCAGTACGAGGCGGGGTTGTTGAAGTCGCAGGCCTGGATGTTACCCGACGCGACGAGGCACTGGGTGACATCTCCCTTGGGGTGGATGGTGGCACGGAAGGCTCCACCGGGAGCACCGGCCGGCTTGGCAGGAAGGAGGGCGCGCTCAGTGGGCGCCGCAGACACCGAAGCGGCGAGGGCAAGGACGACGGGAATCAGTGAGGCGATCATTGTGGGCTGGGGCGGCTTGGCAGTTTGGTTGAGGGCTTGTGGAGTGGGCAGAGATGCTGATGCTGAGGACCAGAGATGTTGTGGATAGTGTTTCCTGACGTCCCAGGTCGCATCCTTTTATACTAGTTCCAAGAGCTCGTTTGATCTAGACGGACAGACAGTGAGGTGCAGTCTGCGAGCTGAAGGTCCAGCACAAGTGGTCTCTGCATCCATCTTGGCCAGACATGGCAGGAACTCGCCTTTGCGCCACGAAGGTCCATTCACTTAATCAAGCCCGTCCGTTATCGAATGCGGTGTCGCTCCCGGCAGCTTACGTTGAAGGAATGTAGACCTGACCCCAGAAGGCCCCCACAGCTTGCATCTGTGCACTTATATGACCACCGCTGAGCACTGGATCCAGCGCTGTCTAGCCCAAAGAGCGGTACTCTGACGGCTGTCAATGTGGAAGCTTTGCGACCGAGAACAAGGTGCGGCGGGACAGCCCTATGGCAGTGGGGAGCCACAGCACAAATTGCGGATCGGGACAAATGTGGCTGCGGCCTGGCTGATCAAAGGAGGCACAACGCCTAATCTTGATTCCTGTTCACAAAGCAAGGCGCTGCTGTTGCTGATCATGCACCAGCGGTAGAGGCAGGAGTGCCGGTCAAACTTCCCAGCGGATTGGAATGTGGCTGCTGCAGTACGGGACAATAGCGAGACACCACCCGCTGTCAGCGATGTGCTGTTGCTCTTAGGACTGTCGCTTGGCAGCACCTGGGGCAGCGGTCGTTATTGGGTAGCAGAAGAGGTTTGAGAAAGCCGTGCTCTCCTTTCGGCAATGTTTCCGGAGAGCACGGCTTTCTCGGAGCTGACTACAGAGGTTGAGCCCAAAGTAGCGGTGCGGTGGCGCATCGCTTGGCATCTTCGAGATCCTGGGGATGAGAGTTGGGACGGGTAGATCATACGCAACCTAAACCGGCGTAGGTCTGCACTCACAGAGCTCCTGCCGTCTTCCCCAACAGCACGGGTGGCAACGAAGGCAAGACTCACACTCACTCCGCCGGAATCGGGACCCTTAGTGTTGAGCCCGTAGGGCTTGTGTGGTCTTGGCGTTCCGTAGAGGTAACAGTCTTCACTCCTTTCGCCTGAGGAACTGTAAAAGCGACCGAAGAGCGTCCCATATGTCCATAGCCTGCTGTTTCCGTGGTTCCCTTGTCTCTCCTCGTCTACCTGCCACCTCCTCGCTGGCCCCAGAATATCAATATTACTCCTCGCGTCGATAAGCTGAGTAGTCCGTACGGACTTCCCATACAACGCAGCAGATGCCGAGATGACAGAGTTGCTGGGTCGGCATCAACAGGCTAACCACCTCAGCTCGGCGCCTGCGCAGACAGCAGATCCCAGCCATCCAAGAGATGGCCTTTGATTCCCAGTAACCCCCCCCAACCACGTAGGTTTGCGCTACGTTCGGAGTCAGATCCTCCCTGTCAACGAAAGCGACGAAGTTCTCGGGGGTTGCTTATGCTTTCCAACTGCGTCTTCCAGCTCATGTCGTTACCGAGAGACATGCTGACAGCATGTCTAGAGCTTGTGTTGATAACGAGAACTCACATGAGCGGAGGCAGTGTGGCGGACAAACTCTCCGAAAAGCTCCTCTAGTATTTTCCGAAAACGGTGACAGTTCTGAGAGACTCTAAAGTAAACGAGACGTCTATCGTCTTCCTCAACAACACGAGAAGCTGACGATACATGACGGCGGAGAGCAGCAGGCCGAGGGAGGAGGTGCCGCTGGTCACGTGAAAACGACAGGCCTTCTCGCCTCAACAGTATTGTCCGACCCCGTGGCGTAATGGTAGCGCGTGAGATTCCAACTGGGATACCTCCTCCTCAAGGTTGTCCGTTCGATTCGGGCCGGGGTCGACAGCGAGCATGTGCAAGCGCATCTGCGAGCTCAGCTTTTTGGGCAGAATGGGGGGTTGAGGCTTGAAGAGGCTTGAAGGTAACGGGAAATCAGCGTCTTGCCACCCCACAACCACCGTCGCGCCAATGCCTCCCACCCGATTCCCTGCAGCCCGACAACCACTGCACCGTTTTCGACCGAGTTCCGAAGTTATGGGTCGTCAAAATCACGTCCACCCTGGTAATTGCGCCCCAAATGATCACTTGGTGTGTTTGCGAGCCCACCGTTCAATAACTACGCTTGTCTGTCACGAGCTATAAGCGAGTGCTGGCCAAGCGGTCTTGCTCATAGTCTCCGCTGCTATGTCTGGGTAGCACATTGCACGGCGGGGTAAATGGAAGCTGGCGGGTCTTGTAATTGAGGGTTGCCCCGGAGGGTTGTCTGAATAGGCCGTAACTATTCAAGGATGGGTGCGGGGATTGGAATGGTGGACTGAGTGACGACGGCAATGATCTATGGACGGTGAACTTGGAACTTGAGTTGTATCGGACATGTGATGAGCTCACACGGCGATCGGACTCGGAGTGGGAACGGGCTAGGGGATTGCTGGTGAGAACAACATCATGCACTCGGTGCTAGACATGGCTGCTAGACATACGATAACATGACTTGGAGAACAACTAACACACGTAGCATTGGAAACGATGCTAGTGAGATCTTTACCTTAGCCTATAACTATAATACACATATCTCAGACTGGTCTGTTCTAGTAATGGGCAGACTCGCCGTCGTGGCGGGCTTCGTGCGAGAGAGGGGCGTCGTCGGGGCCGACAAAGTGTTTCTTGCCGTAGACGATCCAGTCCACGAATGCAATGAGGCCCATGGCGCCGAGGACTGCAGGGGTATAGTTGGCCTCGCTCGGCGACGGGTTGGGCGTACCGGGGAAGAGCCACATGACCGTGGTAAGGGCAGTCCAGAGGATGACCACAACCTGCGAAAGATATCCGAACCAACCGAGCTTGAGCCAGCGGTCAGGGTTCATCTTGCGGCCGTTGGCGAGCAACTGAACAGAGAGGATAGCGTAGGAGAAGTTGCCGAGAAGTATGCAGGTGGCGATGATGGAGCCGTACACTGTGGGGGAGGCAACGAAAAGGACGCCGAGGACGGTGACACCGAACCAGGACATGAGAATCGGGATGACCGGCACGCGGAGTGTGGGGTGGACGTGCGCAACGCGATCAGCACCAGGCATGCCCTTGTCGCGAGCAAACGACCAGATCAAGCGAGACGTAGCCTGGTGCACCGAGTTGGACGAGATCATGAGCACAAACATGAACGCAGTCATCATGACGGTGCCACAGACTTTGCTGCCGGTGGCCTGCACAATTATCGTGAGGAAGGGAAGCTCGGCAGCTGCGGCAGCCGCAACGTCCTGGATCGAGTACAACAGTGCGATCGAGAAGGTGAGACCGGTGAAAAGGCCCATGCCCACTGTAGCAAACAGCGAGTACGGGACGGAGCGAGCAGGGTCCAGGCTGAATGTTAGTTCCCAAGTCGTTGTTTGGGAACTCACCAGTCCTCAGCAATGTGGACGGCGCCGTCAATACCAGCAAAGACGTACGCTGCCGTGAGCACAGGTTCGCAGGCATGCTACCCACAAGGATTAACGAGACCCATCATGATAACCACAAAGCTCGATTTCCAGTCTGTCTCATTCATGTACGTACCCCAGACGAACTTGCTCGACTGGTGAGAGTCGGCCATGGCTGGGCAGACAATCAAGATTGTGAGGTAGATGGCAGAGGAGAAGATGAGGAACATGGTGCCGATGCTAGGGAGCCGGGAGAGAACAAAGAGGTTGTTCAGCGTCGAGATGGTGTTGACGGCGAGGAACATGAGGAACGTGTGCCAGCGTTGCGGCTCATAACTGGGGTGGAACAGCTCAGCAAGGGCCGTGGCAACCTCAGCAGAGATCATGACGACGGACGCGGTGGTTGTGATCTAGAGTCAGCCGAAGATTCGGTGAAGCAACGCACCCATTCCATAATGGTCACCCAGCCGACGGTGAAGGAGACCGAACGGCGCCACTTTGACTTGGCGAGGATAGACGACCATACATACTGGCCACCAGCTGTCGGCCAGCTTGCCGAGAGTTCAGCCAGAGTGCTAGCGATGAAGACGTTTATCTACTGTCAGCACATGTATTTGGGCGTATGCTCACTAAACTTGTTCCAAGCAGGCCGTAAAGAATAACGAGGGTTCCGCCCTTCACAAGTTAGGTTTATCGCCCTTTGGACACCTTACCTGAGTGAGGCCGAGGACGATAGTAGAGGACATGGCAGCCCAACCATTCTAAAGGTTAGTTTCCGTCCTCATGAGTGTATTTGACGTACGCAGACTGGTGTTAGTAACAACCACGGGGGATGGGTAGCATGATATCGTCGCTGGCTCACTGGAGAGGGCCAAGCCGACAATGGCAATGGCAGAGATGTTTCGCTTGAGAGTTGGTTGGTGCGCATCGTAGGCGGCAGATACGACCACCTTGTGGTCCTGGTCATCGCGATTCGCTTCCTTGTTGTCGTTCATGTTGTCACAACGGGCACGGCGAGGGCGACAAGGGCTTCCAGCCTTGGAATCCAACGCTTTTATACACACTTGCTCCATGATGGGTTGTCTGGACTACTATACAGCTGATTGCGCTACAGTCCAGTCGCGCAGATGCCAGCGCTGACCGACCCACTCGAGATGCTATGTTGCGAGTATGGACCCACTCTTCCATATATAGAAGGCGAGGAATGCGAGCCACTGAAGCTTCGAAAGGATTGCGATCGGGGTGGGCAGTGTGGGAAGAGGCCGGCATATAGAGAAGCTTATATACACGAGCTTCTATATATAGAAGGCGAGGAGCAATGCGGGGCACTGGAGCTTCGAATGGATTGCGATCGGGGTGGGCAAAGTGGGAAGAGGCGGGCAACTGCAGACGACCAATGTGTAAACGATTTCTGCGACCAGTCAGTGTTCCTGCGGCTATCAAGAGCGGGCGGCGGCGAGAGCAGGGTATCTCTCTCGATAGCACACCCCTTGGAGGCTACCTGTAATGCTTGGAAAGCAGTTACTCTGTGTTATCATTGTAGAGGACAAGCACAATCCAGGTTCAAACTACGTTGCCGGCCCTCCTCGTCTCTCGTCTCCTGTCCTGAGCCGGCGAGCACCTCTTGGCGGCGCTCAACACGCGGGACACTCACTGAAGTGGGATCTCCCGATAACTTGGAGACGAGCGTTACTCGGGGGCCGGCTCCCGCTCCACCCGCCGTTCATCTCCAGTGGGCAGTAAGTGACGATAGCACCCCACTTTGAGCTCCCTCGAGTCCTCCAGAGTTGCCGAGGGCTTAGTTGCAGAGGGAGGGAGGAAACGCGCAAAATAAACAAGCCGAGCCGTCTCCACAGCGACGATGACGGTCATTTCAGAGGTGGAGGTTGCCCGAATTTGGGGTTTGTTGCTGAACCCCGTGCACCACCCCTTGCACGTCCACCTCCCGTTCACTTTGTCCTTTGCCCCACTTTCCCAACTGCTCTCTCCTTTTCAGTCCCCTCGCCCACCGCCACCCCCATGCTGCCCGCGCTCTGCCGCGCACCATGCTGCGCGACCACATCCCGCGTCACGTCCTCAGCGTTCGCCACCTCGGTGCGATGCGCATCCACCCTCTGCCGGCCCGCTACGTCATCCTCGGCCGCGGCCCACCGCCGTCCAACCGTAGTCACAACATCGACAGCAGCCTCTACAGCTGGTGAGGCAATCTCCCGCTACAATACTCTGGTGTCCGGAGTGGACGTGAGTGCCGAGCAGGCTGGGGCCATGCTCCTCCTCGGACACAAATCGCCGCTCCCATTTTTCTCACCGCAGGGGCAGCCGAACGGCAAGCCCACAGGCCAGTCCCCGGCGCCAGCGCCCTCGCCCGAAGACGAGGTCAGTGACGGAGAGTGGGAGATGCGTGTTGCTCGCTCGATGATGCATCTGCGCGAGGCCTTGCCCCTTCTCTTCACCGGCGCCCCAACCAAGGACTTGTTCCCCGACGACATATACTCAAAGAACGTGGTCCTCCGCCTTCCGCACCCTCTTCCGCTCAAGGTATCCAGTCTGCATGGCTACACTGTCGCGTTTAACATTGCGCGCAATGGTATGCAAGGTAAGTAGATGCCGGAAGGATTCGTTCAGATTAGACCGCGGTATCTACTGGTGGCGCTTACAGCCCCATCCATGGGTCGACGGCTGCGCAAACACATGCTCGCGCCCCATTAAATACTCACTCTTCAGCCCTACACACCGACCTTGAGGCCACACTCGAGCGCATGACCTTTTCTCCCGCCCCTGCCCCTTCGTCACCCCAGGCTGCCGTACGCGAAGCGCTGCTGGGCAAGGCTCCCGTGCACCGCCAAAAGCAGATCCGTGTCCTGCTCAGCGTCACCGGAAAGCCGAGGCTGCCTCCCCACAAGGAGGCCACCTGGCACACCTCGTCGCTGTACACATTCTCGCCGTACTCGGGCCTCATTGCGAGCCATGAAGTGGAGACGATCCGCCCGCTGCCTGGAGAGGGTGTCGGCGAGTGGCTCATGAAGTCGCTCCTGGGATGGACAGGCCGCGCGGGCGACACGGAAGGCGCGATCGCATGTCCACGGTCCGTCGAGGTCGAGATCGAGCACCTTCCTATCAGGACGCGCGATCGCAACAGCAACAGCAAGAAGAATGAATGACTGACGACACGACAAAAGGCAAACACAGTGCATGACGGGCGGATGATGTAGTACCACGGCAGACTCACTGCTCATATGACGAAAGAACAAGTTGCAGCTTCCTGAATGCGAGCACCGCGCAAAGACTGGCCCTCTGGGAGTTATTGTACTGACTGGTTTATGGGCAGAGTCCTTACAACCTCATAATGTTCTCACGCCGTCCTCCCGCTGCATACTCTCGCCTCTGGCCGCAGCATCCCTCTAACTATTGTTCCCGCTGAATACTCTCACGTCATCCACGTTCTTGATCTACGCGTCGCAATGGCTTCAGTGAGGGCTTTTGGTCCGTCACCGCCAGCCCAAAGCCGGCTGTCAACAGATGGGGGTACTTCCTGGCGGTGAGGAGATGCAGGATGGCCTGTAAGCATCCAGTGTGTCGGATCCGAAGCGTCATGCTTGGTCATGCGGCGAGGGATTGCTTTCCGACCCTCGTTCGCTGACACACCATCAGGCGCGTGTCCTGCTGGAGGCGCTGGGGAGTGCTGTGCTAACGGGTCGTGGGGCTGGGGGACGTCCGAGGACATTGATGAGCTTGTGGCCCCGGCACTGCCACACCCACCGGCCGCTTCTTCCACCTCGACACGTCGTCCAAGGACGGCAGGCAGGGGCCAGCGGCTGCCGACGTGGAAGGGAGTGGAACCCGGCTTCAAGGCGGTGCTGCGTCCCGGACATCCCGACGACACTGCCGGATCCTGCTTTCTCTCGTTGGACGCGGCGCGGGCATGTGCAGCGGTACGAGCACCGCGTGTACTGTCGGTCGGGCGACGGGGCAGCCACGGGCGTGAGTCAGTACGAGTGACCTGGCGTCGGTGAAAGGCTTCTGGAGGGTGCGGGGCTGCAAACCTCATCRCRAKCCTMKMKAGGMTYGYGAWGGCGGCTCAAGAAGCGCATTGGACATACTCCTCCCACAGGAAGGCTTTGTGTTCGACAACCTCTTCGCCGTAGGCTCGGACGGCAACAGCATTAGCCCATGCCGGCTCGTTCAGCCTGCTCAGCGGCTGCACCCCGTGTCTGTTCCATTGGGTCACGGCTGTATCAGGAGGATCCCCAGCCTAGGAGGATCCCCAGCCTGACGTTGAATCCGCAGTGTTAGTAGCATGTCAACCTCGACTGAAATGTAATCTAGTTACCAGGAAGACAAGTAGCATCCAACTCGGGTACGGAAACCTTCTCTTCAACAACTCTGCAACCTTTGCCAGCGATCGAGGCGACGATGAGCCTACGCGTTGAGCGCACGGCCCGACTTGACAAAGGTCGTAAGGTAGCACACTGGCATGAGCTTCTGTCAGGGTGGAGAGAGAAACACTTACGGACACCGCCGATCCACACGACCGAGCGCAGGAGCGACTTGGGCTTGGTGGTGGTGTTGATGTAGAGGTTGGCTGGCGTGAGCTGCGACGTCTCGGAACATGGAGGCGGAGCTGTGGGACTCACTGAAGACAATACGGCACAGAAGGTACAGGCCGGTCGCGCGGTTCATGAACGACGCGGAGAGGTGGGCGTTGTTGCCCGCGACCTGGAGGTCAGGTTTAGCCCATCCGACTCGGACTCACAGTCGCGGCCGCCATCATCATGAGGCTCTCGAAGCCGTTCGCCTGGGCGGCGGACGCGCGCCTGAGCCTCGCGAGCTCGGCGGGAGCGATCTTGCCGCTCTTCTCGAGGCGGGTAAAGTTCTCGCGCGGCTCAACGTTGTTGTCCAGTCCGCGCTTAATGAGGGTCGGGCGGCTGCCGCTCAGCCAGTTGTGCAGGAACGCAGCGACCAGCAGGTAGTAGCTGGCGTTGGTCGTGGGGTTGTCGCCAAAGAGGGTGAGGCTGCCGTCAGCTCCTGCGATGGAAACATGGATAGCTCACATGTCAGTCAGCGCCATGGTTAGTGAGGGGTGTTGGGTAACAGCAAGAGACCAGATGGGAGATGAGGGACGAGTTTAAGTACTGTCTGGGCCAAGACTAGCTTCCAAGTAGTGCTGGCTAGGACGCGTAAGGCCCATCCCGACGGAAATGCTCTCGGCTTTCGCCGTTGGCTGCATTCCGCACGCTCCGGCAAAGTCAACAGTCCGCGACCGATCTCCCCAACGCTCGATGGCCGAGGGCCACGGACATTGGTGCCCGAGGTGTGGCGCATCGCGCGTCACCTGATCAGAAATGCCCATGCGGACGGAAGGGAGAGAAGCCCGAGAAGGCGGCTCCCCCAAGATCGACGTAGCGTCGATTTCTACCTCCACTTTGAGCTCCAAAAGTTGGGTTCGAGCAGCTCACCATCTGCCATCGCTCAGAGCACTTCAACAACCGACAATGGAAGGTGCGACCTGCATACATCCGCGCATTCCTAACCTCCAGCCACATCACTTGCGAGCTTTGACACCGAATACTCGGCCGACTGCATCGAGTTCTGCCCCACGGCCGGGTTCGAGGACATCTTCATCTGCGGCACGTACCAGCTGCTGAAGCCTGAGGCGTCGAGCGAGGCGAGTGGATCCGCCGCCGCTGAGGCTTCGGAGACGGAGGGAAAGAAAGAAAGCAAGGAGGAGGATGACGGCGCCGACTCGGACGACGACTCGCTCGTTGAGGAGTCGACACCGGCCGCACCCCGCGTCGGACGACTGTACCTGTTCAACCTCGATGGAGAGACACCGGTCGAGAAGCAGCGCACCGAGACGGCGGCGATCCTGGACGCCAAGTGGTGAGTTTCAACGCATTGAGAACTTGCTGTTGGCACGTCCGCTCTCCACCATCCGTGCAATTGAGCTGATACCAGGGCGCACAACGCAACGACCCCCGAGCTCGCAGTTGCGGATGCCAAGGGAGGTCTGACTCTGTACTCGCTCTCCTCACGGGAAGCCTTTACGGAGGTGCAGCGTCTCGAAGTGACCGAGGAGTCTACACTGGTCCTCTCGCTCGACCACTCGAAGCACACTAGCGACATTATCACATCCTTGTCGTCGGGCGAGCTGGCGCACATTGTGCGCGACTCGACTGGCGAGATGACCGTTTCTTCTTCGTGGTCCGCGCACGACTTTGAGCCGTGGATCACGGCGTGGGACGCAGTGGACACCAACACGGTGTGGAGCGGAGGCGACGACCTGAAGCTGAAGCGTTGGGACGTGCGCTCGCCGTTCATGCCCAACTACGTCAACAAGGCGTTCGACGGCGGCGTGACGACCATTGCGCCGAGCCCGCACGACGACCACCTCCTTGCTGTCGGATCGTACGACGCGCGCCTGCGGATATTCGACGTGCGCGCGCCGCGCACGCCGCTCACAGAGGTCGAGTGCCCCGGCGGCATCTGGCGCACGCGCTGGCATCCCAGCGCGGAGCGCCGCGGCGACATTCTCAACGCCAGCATGCATGGCGGATTTGCCGTCGTGCACCTCGACATTGACGGCGATAGCGTTGAGGGCGAGGTCGTCAGGACCTTCCCGGGCACGCTCGGCTATGGCGCCGACTGGAGCCGCCGCGCGGCCGTCGACGGCCAGAGCCTCGTCGCGACGTGCTCGTTCTACGACCACATCATGCACGTCTGGCGCGCGTAGATAAGATATGCATATCATACGGATACGGGCTAGGCCTACGTCTCTGGGCTCGCGGACGGCCGCAATGGACCCGATAACATCATCTTACGACCTTCTGCCCAGGCAGCTTCGATTGCCATCGAGACAGAAAACTCAAAAGTAATGAGGCTCTTGTGGTGTAGTGGCTATCATACTCTCTTAGGGTGACCGAGTGTCTCTTAAGCTTGGGAGTGGTCCTCGGTTCAAATCCGGGCAAGGGCCTTATTTTTGCCCTCCAATCCAAGATTGGAGGGAACGAGAAGGAAGCGGCAGCCTGTACGGTTTGTCTCTGTTGATTGTTGTTGTTTGTTTGTCGATGTCCTCTCTCGTTGCAGATCTTAGTCTCAGTGGCTCGCGCTCCTAAGTCGCTTTAGCGCATCAGAGTGCCAAGTGAGACTTCGCAACTCGAGATGTAGCCACTTGCCCATGTCATGGTTAGCTCTGCCTCACATCCTGCTGGCTTCCACAGTGAAACTCGTGTTCATGCTTCGGGAAGTACGAGGTCGTCCCCTCGACACAAAGCGTATGCTTCGCTTTGCACTCTGTCGTCGTCAGGTGGGCCTTCTCCTCCACCAAAGGCTTTCTTCCGAGCTCCAGACCTCCTTTTCACCGAGGCTCGGCTGGGTGCCGGGGTTGCTGCCCAAGGCCACGGGCCTATGTGAAGTGTGATGCATATTGTCTACCTCGTCGTTACCGTCTACCGCGAATGGAGGGTGGAGCTGGGGTGTCAGTGAGATTCCCTCAGTAACCGCGGCTGGGTGTCGGGCGCATCAGTCGGGAAAACACACGTACCGCTGGAGCATAGCCGTCTTGTGAGCCTCCTCGATCTTCTTGAACACCTCGCTGGTGCCCTCAATAACAGCAAGAACCTCGCGGGCAATGCGGTCGTCGCGGCGGATAGCGCCCTTGCGGCCGCGCTCGGCGGCCTTGAGGAGCCACTGGATGCCGGTGCGGGTGCGCTGACGTTCGTTGAGGGCACGGGGGGTCTGGACGGTCTTGGCGCGCTTCTTCATGGAGAGGAGGCGGACCTGCGGGGAAGAAAGCTCGACGGCCTTGTGGACGAGGGGAACGGGGGGCGAGTTTGTCGCGCGCTGGAGCATGGTAAGAATGTTGGAGACGTGACGCTGGGCATCGGCCTTCTTGCCGTCGCGCATGATGAGGTTGGTGAAGAGGTCGAGGACGGGGTCGGCCTTGACGGGCATCGAGCCGATGCGGTAGCCGCGGACAGTGGTGGCGGTGCCCTCGGCAGCGGCGGATGGACACGAACGCGTCGTAAAAGTCCGACTTGAGGAAGCCGTTGCCGTGGCCATAGATGGGCTTGATGGCGAGGTCCGAGGCGATCGAGACGTGGTTGGGGGCGATGCGGACAATGGGGCCGTACTTTTTGTGCAGCTTGTCGACGACCTCGGAGCGGTGGCCGCCCTTGACGACGCGGAAGAGCCAGAGGTTGGAGAACTTTGCCCAGGTC
>PQXP01000600.1:0-11805 GCA_002973495.1 Apiotrichum akiyoshidainum
CCAGCCTCCCCACCACCACCCTCCCCCGCATCCCCCCCTTGATAAAGCTGCTCCAGCACCATCTCATCCTCTTCCATCCATCTCCCCCCCTTCTCTTTCTCTTTCTGTATCTCTCTCCCTCCTCTCTCCCACCCCGCACACACTCCTCTTCCCTCCCACTCCTGGCATCATGCGCGTCGCAGCGCTCCTCGCCCTCCTTCCAGCCCTCGCCACCCTCGCGAGCGGCCACCCTACAGCGAGCCCATCTGACGTTGCCACCGGTCGCAAGTCGCTCTCGTTTGGCCCCCACCACAAGCATGCCACCTTCGAGTCGTCCCCGGCCCACCCCGCCGGCGCCCACTTTAAGCGCGATGCCAGCCCTCGCAATGTAGCCATCACCTTCCTCGAGCACAAGCTCGGCATGTCGATGGGCGACGGATTCTACATCCGTGAGGACGTGAGTACTGATTCCCGATTGCCACTCTGGCGCGAGCGACGCGTCACCTCCCGTCATACACACTTCCCCATACAACCCAGTCACGTCAGCCCCGCGTCGTGCATCCATCCACCTCTGAACGCATCTCTGCGCACGTATCATGCACCACGGTGCGCGATCTTGTCCCGAGACGCTACAAGGTCACGGTCCCACAATGCACCACTCGCGTGACACGACCCCCCTTATCGCGTCATCTCCCCGCACCCCTCCCCCCGATCTCCACTAACACCACCACAGTCATACACCGACCCCAAGACACTTGTCACCCACATCTTTGCCCGTCAGCTCATCAACGGCCTCGAGGTCGGCGACGGAGACGTCAACGTCAACGTTGACCGCAACGGCAACGTCCTCTCGTGGGGTAACTCGTTCCACCCCGTCACTGGCAGCGGTCTCGGCCCCGAGAACCTCCACCACCACCGCCGCGAGGCCTGCATGAACCTCGCCGAGTCGGTCGCTCGCCACCGCGATGCCCTCGCGGATGCCACCGAGAGCACCTCGGCCTGGGACCTTGTCAAGTCGGCCGCCAAGGCCTGGATTGGCGCGGTCCCCGACGACAGCAACGAGGGTGTCGGCGAGGACGCCGACGGCATCAAGGCCAGCCTTCACAAGGTCGAGGCCGAGTACGAGGCTCGCTGCTCGTTTGACGCAGTTAATGAAGCCCTCTCCCCCGCTCAGGCCCTTGCCATGCTCCTTCCCCGCCTGTCGTCCAACATTGACAGCGTCAACCCCGACGACATCAGCTCGGTGCCCCAGCACCACTTTGTTCCCAAGCCTGCCCCCGCTGAGCCCCCCACCGAGCTCCTCTCGGGTGCCGCCCTCAAGCGTGCCGATGTTATCAGCGACGTCTCTGCTCGCGTCATGTACTCGCAGACCTCGGGCAACCCTGCTCTCGTCTACAAGTTTGAGGTCGAGATGAAGGACAACTGGTACGAGGCCTACGTCTCGGCCCACACTGGTGACATTATCCGCATCGTCGACTGGGCCGCCGATTTCCACGCTCACGAGGGTGAGCTTGGCGCTCGCAAGAACGGCAAGGGTGGCAAGCAGAAGCCCTTCCCCGTCCCCACCGACAAGACCGAGTACTATGTCTTCCCTTGGGGCGTCAACGACCCCACCACCGGCAAGGCCGAGACGGTCGTCAACCCCGCCGACAAGGTCGCCTCGCCTCTTGGCTGGCACACCTTCCCCACCTCGTCCAACCCCTGGCCGCAGGCCAAGTTCCCTGGCTCGTCCAAGGACAAGAGCAACACTATCGTTGCCTCGACTGTTGGTAACAACGTCGTCGCTCACGAGGACTGGGAGGGCCGCAACAACTTCCTCGACAACTACCGTCCCGTTAACGAGTCGATGAGCTTCGTCTACGAGTACGGCGAGCCTGACGGCCTCGCCCCCAAGGAGTACATTGACATGGTCGTCACCCAGCTCTTCTACACCTGCAACAAGTACCACGACCTTCTTCACCGTCTCGGTTTCGACGAGGTCTCGGGCAACTTCCAGATGCACAACTTTGACAAGGGTGGCCGTGGCGGTGACCCCGTCATTGCCAACGCCCAGGACGGCTCGGGCTACAACAACGCCAACTTTATGACTCCCCCGGACGGACAGGCGCCCCGCATGCGCATGTACGTCTGGGACACTGCCACCCCTTACCGCGACGGTGACCTCGAGGCTGGTATTGTCATCCACGAGTACTCGCACGGTCTCTCGACCCGTCTCACCGGTGGCCCTGCCAACTCGGGCTGTCTCGGCTGGGGCGAGGCCGGTGGTATGGGTGAGGGCTGGGGAGACGCCATTGCCACTATCATCCGCCAGGTTATCGAGCACAAGCAGTTTGAGAAGGGCAAGGACACCTTCCCTATGGGCGCTTGGGCTGCCAACCAGGCCGGCGGTATCCGCAACTACGTCTACACCACCAACGCGACTGAGAACCCGTCGACCTACAAGACCCTCGACCGCCCCGGCTACTGGGGTGTCCACGCCATTGGCGAGGTCTGGGCCGAGATCCTCTTTGTTCTCAACCAGCGTCTGATTGAGAAGTACGGCTTCTCCGACACCCTCTTCCCTCCCGAGGACACTTCGGCCCCCAACGACTACTACTCCAAGACCACCGGCGAGTCGTTCGACGCCGAGGGCCGCGCCCTCCCCCTCATCCCCAAGCACGGCAACACGCTCGCGCTCCAGCTCATCATCTCGGCCATGAAGCTCCAGCCCTGCCGCCCCACGTTCTTCAACGCCCGTGACGCCATCATCTCGGCCGACAAGGTCCTCACCGAGGGCGCCAACGAGTGCATCATCTGGAACGCCTTTGCCGAGCGCGGCCTCGGAGTCGACGCCCGCATCGACGGCCAGACCCCCTGGGGCGGCGGAGTCCGCAAGGACGGCTCCAAGGTGCCCCCCAAGTGCGCCAAGTAAATGGACGCCACCAGCATCTCCATCCCGCATCCGTCACAACCCAACAACCCATGTCTTGTCTGCAGCAGTAAATGTAATACCCCAGAAGATTGAAGCTTGCTTGTAGCTGCTCTGCCCTTGCTGGGCAGGCAGGTATGTATGTGTTACACCGAAGAAGTCGAGTTGCAGTGCAGTGGCAGTTGAAGAAACGCCACGTTGGCGTACCACCGCCTGTGGCGGGCGGTCCAGGCCAGTGGCGGTCGTCAGGAGCCGACGACATGTTAGTCACTGTCATGTCAGGAAGGGCTCTGGATGCTCATGTTCATGTTCGATTGCCTTCCCTTTCCAGTGATCCATGTATGCTCATGTTCAGGAGGCGCTACCCAGTCATGGTCATGGTGTCCCTTCGCCACCAAGCCAGTCGTCCACTTGCTCCACACGTGGGATTTCGCTCCCGTTCTCCTGTCCTACCAAGACAAACATGACATGACGGAAGAAACTGGCTAGCTCTCTACTCTACAATCGTCCTCCTCCCTCGCATCTTCTCTACGGATGGCGCTACGATGCACGCCGGACCTGAGGCTGCGGCCGCGGTAGGAGCTGAGATGGGAGGCTGGGCGCGGGCGGCGGACCGGCGCGCTACTCCTTGATCTCGCCCTCCTCGCTGCCCTCGTCGTCGGCATCGGGAACGGGCCGCTTGACGGGGCTCTGCCGGCGGCCGAAGAGCGGGCGCGGGGGCGTGCGCGAGCGCGGGCGGGGCGGGAGAGACGACGGCAGTGACGGCCTGTCGCGGTCGCGGTCGCGCTCACGGTCGCGCTCACGCTCACGCTCACGGTCACGGTCGCGATCACGGTCGCGCTCACGGTCACGGTCGCGCTCGCGCTCGCGCTCGCGGTCCTCCCTGTCCCTCCGCTCGCGGTCCTCCTTTTGCTTCCGCTCCTTGTCCTCCCTTTCTTTCCGCTCCTTGTCTTCCTTTTCCTTGCGCTCGCGGTCCTCCCTATCCTTGCGCTCCTTGTCCTCCTTCTCCTTGTCCTCCTTCTCCTTGCGCTCCTTCGCGAGGCGCTCAGTCTCGAGGCGCTCCTTCTCCTCCTTCTCCTTGCGCTCCGCTTCCTCCTTCTCTTCGCGCTCCTTCTTCTCCTTCTCTTCCTTGTCGCGGGCCTCGGCCTCAGCCTTCTCGCGGGCCTCCTTCTCGGCAGCCTCGGCAGCAGCGGCCTTGGCCTTCTCCGCTTCGGCCTCCTCGGCGGCCTTCTTAGCCTCAGCTTCGGCGGTCGCCTTGGCTTCCGCTTCCTCAGCGGCAGCCTTGGCGTCAGCCTCCGCCTTGGGGGAGGGCTGGGGCTCCTCGTCAATGTCCATGTCCATCGGCTCCTCGGCCTCGGCAGCGGGCTCGGCAGACTTGGCGGCGGCCTCCTTGACAGGCGAGGCCTCCTTAACGGGCGAGGTAGCCTTGACGGGAGAAGCTTCCTTCACAGGAGACGAAGCCTTGACCGGCGACGCGGACTTGGCGGGCAGTACAGCCTTTTCAGGAGAACGCGAGCGGACAGGAGAGGGGAGCTTTGCAAGGGTCTTTGCAGGCGACTGCGACTTGGCAGGCGAGAGCGCCTTGGACGACTTGGCGGGCGACTTGAGCGGGGACGCGGCCTTCTGGGGCGACTGCGACTTGGGCGCAGATGCGGACGGGAGGGGCGTGGGCTGCTTGCGAGGCGACGTGAGGCGAAGCGACGATTTGACCGGCGACTTGGACTTGGAAGAGCGCACAGAGTCCGCGGGCTCCTGCTTCATCTCAATGTCGCCGTCGTTGTCCTTGTCCGCGCCGGCCTTGGAAGGGGACGCCTTGCTGGCAGCGTCCTTGCCGTCCCACGAGATCGCGGGGCCGTCGGGGCGGGGCACCCAGCGGAACGCCTGTGCCTCGCACAGCCAGCCCTCCTCGTTGGCAAACTCGAGCGCCAGGCCCTCAAGTATCCACTCAGCAGTGGACGGGTCGAGGCCACTCTTGTACTGGGTATACTTGGGCTCGGCGGCGCGGGCGCGGAGCGCGCGGTTGAAAGGAGACTTGCGACCGTACAGATCGAGCGTTGGCACGCCGTTCTCCAGCACAAGCTCGAGGCGGTACCTGCTGTCAGTTAAACACCCGCTTGTCAAACTTACCACTCGATAATGTTGCCGAACTCGAGGTGGTGGGTCCACAGCGTCTGGCGGCCGTGGTCGTCGACGGCCTCAAGGTAGCCCCACAGCGCCTCAGGAGAGTAGGCGTAGCACGGCGCACCGACGATGAAGCATAGCGACTCGGGGTGCCACTCGAGCGCTACGTCCTTGCCGAATGCGCGGGGTCCGCCCTCGTCGGGCAGCAGAATGTCCTCCGGCAGGACGCCCGCGTTGACCTCGATATCGGCCACCATCGGCTCGAGGTTGTCGAGGACGGCACGCTCGCGGTTGCTCTCCGCCATCGCCAGTTTGCGCCTCGCGCGGCGGTCCAGGTTGGCGGGAATCGACTGGTCGACCTGGGAGTCAGAGTCCGCATCCCCTCTATAACTCACCTTGACACGCTCAACGCCCTCGACCACAATACTCGCACCATCGTGGCCGTTGCCCCAGGCACGAGTGGTGACGCCGTTGCGCTCTGTGGCATAGTAGCGCACGAGACTCGGGACAACGCGCACAGTGACGTTCACAAGGTCCGAATCGGCGCGCGTCTCGGGACCGCCCCAGCGGATCCAGCCCGCGTGGATGAGAACGAGACCGAGGTCCGAGTCGTCAGTGTAGACATCGGTACCCCAGATGCGGCGCTCCTCGCGCGCCTTGCCGGCTTGACCCCACTCGAGGCCGACCTTGGCGTCCTGGCTACCCGCGGACGACGCGTCCTCCCAGCCAGGCTCACCGCGGACCTTCCAGCGGCTGCCAAGGCATGCTCCACTGATGCGGACGACGACGAGGGAGCCTTCATACGCCGGCTTGGTGAACGCTGTGCGGGCGAGCGACCACTCGGCACCACCGTAGACGACACGGCCAGCAACGCGTTGGAGGTCCCCAATAGTCTTGAGGTACGCCTGCACAGGCGCACTCGTGACCTCGGGCCACTTCTTGGTGGCAACAGCGAGGGCAGAGAGGTCCTTCTTCTCCTCTTTGGGCTCCTCCTTTTTCGTCCGCTTGCGGCTGGCAGGAGCACGGCGGTTTGACGGGGCAGCCTCCTCGACTGCAGTGTCCATGCGCGGGCGCTTGTCACCACGCGGCGTATAGGTGTATTCGCGCGTGTCGGGCTTGGGGTTGTACTGGTACGGGGGCTGCGTGGCCGGCTGCCTCTCGCGCGCCGCCGCCGGGGCCGGGGGCGGCGGTGCTGCCGCAGCGGGAGGGGGAGCGGCAACGGGGGGAGGGGGCGCAGGCGCCTTGGCCGCGGGGGGCTCGGTGGGGTACGGCGCAGGCTGGCTTCCAGGGTTAAGCACCTCGATGTGGCGTGTGTACTTGGTCTCAGAAGCAGCAGGGGCAGAGGCCGCCGGGCGGGGCTGGTAGTCACCATAGGTTGCTGACTGCTGGCKCRGAKGCTGKAAMGGCTTGCTCTCGACGCTGCCGTAAGGACGGTGAGGCTCGACCTTGTGCTCGGCGTCATGCATCCTAGCCTGGTCGCGCTCACGCTGTAGGATGCGGTCGCGGTCGAGACGGGCGATTCGCTCCTTCTCGGCGAGTTCGCGCTCACGCATCAACTGCTCGCGGGCACGCATGTCACGTTCATGCTCAGCAGCCATGGGTGGCTGTTCGCGGTCGCGAATGACCTGGCGTTCGCGGTCGAGGTCGGAAAGCTTTGCACGGTCGCGATCGACTATGGCCTGGCGCTCGCGCTCAAATTGTTGCTTTTCGCGCTCCTTTTTCATTTCACGCTCACGGTCCAGCTTGGCGTCATACTGGGGGCGCATCCCGTAGTTTCCTCCACCAAACGAAAAGGACGAACCCTGCCGCACGCGTGCGTCGAGGTTTCCGGGTCCAGTGTTGTAGCGAGGGTAGGTGGATGTGTAGGCCGATGCGTAGGTGGATGAGAACGAGTACGGCGGGCGAGCGGAATGGGAGGTTGTGGTGGAAGTGCCGCCGGCGGCGGAGGCAGGCGGCTTGCCTGCCCCGGATGCGGAGGAAGGGGGCATATCACGAGTGGACTGCGTCGGAGATGTCGCGACAGAACCGGTGGACTGCACAGGAGAGCGCTGGGGAGGGGGCACATCGCGTTGGGAGGCCTGGGACAGGGGAGGGGGGCCACCGAAAAGTCCACCGCGCAGCGCCGGGGGCGGCGGCGCGTTAGACTTGATAGGGCTGGTCTGGCCCATGGGGGTCATGCCGGGGAGACTGTCGCGAGGCTGACTGCTGCTGGAAAGATTGCGCTGGTGGCCGGGGAGACCGTCCTTTGATGTCTGGCTGGCATTGCTGCCAGCGCGGGAGCGACCGCCCTCATATGCCGATCCCATCGGGCGCGATGCAAGCGATGAAAATGCAGGCAGAGGGTGACCACCGCGCGGTGCGCCGCCGGGCGCAGAGGATGTTGGGGGCATGGATGGGCCCGAGGAAGGGGGTTTGGGTGCGGATGAAGGAAGTGGAGGCTCCCTTCGAGCGAGAGTGGGCGATGTTGAAAGGCCAGGACGGGGGTAAGCGGAAGAAGATGACGACGTCACGCGGCCAGGTGAAGTGTCAGGACCGCCGCCAATGGACTTTGGCTGTTGCTGCTGTTGGCGTTCACGTTCATCACGCATCCGCTCGCGCTCGCGCTCCAATGCTGACATGCTGCCATGGCCGGAACCCCCTCCAGGCCCACCCCCTTGCTGCCCCTGCTGGCGCTCACGCTCACGCTCGCGTTCTATTTCACGTAGACGCTCGCGCTCGCGCTTCTCGGCCATATAGTTGCCAAAGGGAAAGCCTGAACCTCCGAACATGCCGGGACGAGAGGACGCACTCGCCGAGAGGCCGGTGGGCGGACCGCGGGGATCGGATGGGTGGGGGATGGGGGGACGGTCGCGGTCGCGGTCTGGGTCACCGCCGGCACCGGACGGGTGGTGGTGATGATGGTGGTGGTGATGATGAGAGGGAAGGTGGGAAGATGGGTTATTCGACGCGTCGGCTACGGACCGGTTGCTTGAGTCGCTGCCCGGATAGCTGAAGCGCGGCGGAGCCGGGTCCAGGTCTGAAAGTGTGTTAGTTGAATGGAGTGGGGGGGACGAGGGCAGCGGTGGTGGAGAGCAAGTGGTGAGGGTTATGGTGATGGTGAAGATAATAGTGATGATGATCGATGGGTCGATGAGACAACAATAGGCTACATACCTCGCTGGGGCCGGTCTCTCTGGTCCTGCTCCGACATGGGTCGTATGAGGAATCCGGACCTGTCGGGCAACGGGGGCAGAAGGGAGGGGGGCGGTGTGCACGGAAGCTCGCTCCAAGGAGGGCGCAATCAGCCGGCTAGATTAGACGACAGCAAGGGCTGGGTGAGGGACCCGGGTCGAGGGCTCGCGCAGATGGTTGGATCCGGGTTGTTTGCGAAGGCCGCAGTGGGGTGGATGGATGTGCGCGTGGGAGGGAGGGAGGAGGGGAGCAGGAAGCAGAAGAGCAAGAGCAATAAGAAGATGGCATGGTCGTCGTCGTTTGCATCCTCTCTCTTTTTTGGATGGTTGTTCCCAGGCATCTACAGGCTGGTACAAGCGAGTTTGTTGTTCACTGCCTGCCCAGAGGCACACAAGACTGCTGTACTACTACTCTGCTGCGTACACTGGGCCGTCGCTCCTCCACCCACTCTCTCATCTCGTCTCACCCACGCCAAGACCACCCCATCCAAGCCCCCGTCTCCGCCTGCTCTCTCTCTCTCACGCGCTCTAACACCCCACGCTCACCACCAACACCGTGCACAAAGCCACCAGCAACATCCCCCTCGCCCCCACCCACTTCCCTACCCTCGCTCTGTCTCACCCCCCGCCATAGCCGCAAGCTGCCCCGCCTTGCCCCCGATGCGCTCCACATCCTCGTTGCTGCTTGATTCTCAAATCCTGGATCTATACTGCACCTCGCCAGGCTCCCAACGTCAACGCACCCCCTCTCTTCCCCATCACCTTTCACACACCGACGAACGCGTCCTCGCCATGGCTGCAGCCTGCTCAGCACTCCAGTCGCCCTCTACACACTCCCTCCCCGCCTCCCTCCCCATGTCGACCCCCGCACCCACTCCTCACTCCCCCCGCTCGATCGCAGCAAGCATAGACGGCGGCGAGCCCGACCTGACAGTCCCGCCGCCATGCTATGTCGAGCCCCCATCGTACTTTGCTTCGTTGGGTCTGCTCCCCGGCGTGAGCCGTCCGGCCCGGTATGCGTGCCTGTCCGTCGCAGGCAATGACCGGCTTCGGCTCATGGGCTTTCCAGACGAGGACATCTCCGCGGTCGTCGAGGTGGTCGACGGCGTCTTCTCCTCCCGATGGGGTGTTCAAGCCCGCACCTGCCCCCGCCCCCGAGTCTACGAGTGGAAGCTCAAGGGCCGCCCATGTGAGTAGTCACCTCGTGCATGATGGCGCCCGCGCGGCGACGTCGCTGTGGAAAAATCGACACCAGTCCCTCAGCCACCCGGCGGCGATGGCGGCGACGCATGCGGGGCCGGCTCGGGGGTCTGCGGGGCACCCCGAGATTCTTCCAGCTTGGCACCCCGAGCGGTGACGTTACAGTGTGTAATGGCCAGCTGGCATTGGCCAGCCCGTTCTGCACATTCATCTACATTCCCTCTCCGCTATTCTTGGCACTCGAGTACTGACTCTACAGGGGGCGGCGACGGCTGGAACGACGAGGTATCCCCCGTGCGCCTTCTCGCACTCGTGTTCGGCGGTCTCTCGACGACTGGCTATCACGTCACATTCGCGTCCGATGTCGCATACTGCATGCCGTCGGGCCGCGATACCGTCTTCCTCAAGCAGGGTCCCAAGATCCAGCGCACAGTGTTCGCCCTCACGTTCAGAAAGCCCGGAACACTCCTTCTCGTGGATGCCCCGCTGGTCGTTCAGAACCTGTTCATCACTTGTCTCAAGGTGAGTGCAGATCTCGGGCCGATCGTAGCGCGGTGGATCTTCAGCTGCTGACAAGCGCAGTCCTGGCCCGAGGGATGCGAGTCTGTGGAGCAGACAAACGGCCATGTCAAGGCCCAGCTCGGCGGGCAGCTCTGGCCCGGCCTGAACGAGAACCAGACATTCGCCGTCCGCGAGCTCCTATGCAACTTTCTCGCTGTATTCGAGGAACTGGGCTACGACCTCGTTTCCAGCCTCGACTTTACAGCACAGCAGGGCTGGGGACGACTCAGCACGACGCAGTCCAACCGCTCGACCCGTGAGTTTAAACAACAGTTGGAAAACAAATGACGCCGGCGGACCTCCGATGAAGTCATCTATTTCCGTCATGCAGAACATGACGGATAATGACGGAGGCGGACACCTAGGGTTTCGGTTTCATCACCTGTTCATGTTCGTGGCTAACACGCAGTCGACTCGTGGTTCTTTGCCACACGAGCGAGCCCCTCGCCGACCGTGTCCAGCCCAGCCTCCGTCGCCCTCTCGCTCACCCAGTCGCGCAGCATGTCTCCGAGCCCTGTCTCCTCGACGCCCCAGACCCCACCTGCGTGATCGTTCACCACTGCCGGCGCGTTAAGCAACGCGACGGCCACTCCATGCACTCACGACCGCCACGACCTCACGTCCTCGATTGTTATCCTCCCACCTTCACTATTCCTCGCCGTTGAGTTGTGCGTAGCTTGATGCAGCACCGGCGTCGGGCAGTACAGTTACAGTACGCGGGCCGAGCGACTGCGACCGGAGAGGGGGGTAGAGGGCCGAGGGCAACGCAAAACGCCGTAATTGCTCCTGATCCGTTCCTTGTGCCGGTCCTGGCCTGAGAGAATGGGGCCGGTCCTCAACAACGATGCCGTCCGTGCCGTGCATGGCCGTGTCGGTGTTGCCCTACCTCTGGTCCCCGCCTTCGGTTGGTTCCTTTCCCCCATCCGTGCTCCAACCCCGGCCCTGTCTAGTTTTCCTCCTTCCTTCTTGTCTACTTTTTGGTCATCTGTCTGTCTGCTTGTGTGTCTGTTTGTCTGTAGGAGGGAGGTAGAGGGGTTAGATAATGGGGGATGCCACTACTTGAAGCCACCCCCACATGGGCGGCCACGTCGCGCGGTCCAGCCGACGTCCACCCCGTCCACAGACGCTGGCGTCCGCTTCCGCAGCGAGCCAATACCGCGTCCGCGTCCGAGGCGACGCCCGCAGGCTCCAGGCAGCGTGCATGGTGTTCGTGCTGTCAGAGTGCGCACTGGGCGAAGCGTGTCGCGCATACCGTCAAGCGAGCGCGAAGGAGTCCTAGTATCCGCTCCGCCACTATCCTGGTGGAGCTCCGCCCTCAACTTGCACCTGTCCTTCCCACCTGCTATTGCTCCGAGCACAAGCCCGCTCTTGACGCTTTCCACTTGTGTCGAGCGCTCGAAATGGGTTGCGGAAACTGTCCACTCGGGCCCCACAATGACGCGAGCGTCTCGATCCCACCGCCCGGATTTGGCCGCCAGCCAGCACCTCGTGTGACTTGTCGACCTGGACGACTGCTGTCCGAGACGAGACGACATCAGACCAGTTGCTGCTGTCAGTGTCCAGACGGCCTGCGCGACAAACGCGCACGCACGCACGCACGCACGCACGCAATCACACCACCATGGGAGCCGTAACTACCCAGCACATCCACCCCGCGCCGCGCGCCGCGCCGACGAGCGCGCCCGTGCCGCTCGTCATGATCGCGATGCTCGGCGCGCCGAACGCGTGCGGACTCATGTTCTACCCCGCCCCCGCGGCCGGCGCGCTCGACACGGCCGCGCTCGCCGCGTCCCTGCCCGCAGTCCTGTCTGCGTACCCGCAGATAACCGGCAGGCTGCGCTTTGCGCGCGCGCGCGTCGGACCCTG
>PQXP01000489.1:0-18247 GCA_002973495.1 Apiotrichum akiyoshidainum
ACGCCGCGGTCAKCAAGCCGTATCGCCTCGTGAGCTGTCTGTCGGGTATAGAGTAAAGCTGACGCCAGAACGACCTGATCTCGACGATAGAGGAGCTGATAGACGGAAAGAGAAAGGCGGCGAGGGAGAAGAAGGCGCGGCTAGAGTAGAGTGTACCTTTCTGGGCTCTGTGGTTGCATCCTGTCTGTCACATCTGCGTGTTCCTGTCTAAAAGGTCAAAAAGCAATTCTCCGCCAGGGAGTCGAACCCTGCTCTAGCGTGTTCAAATTAATATGTATTAATGAGAGACGCTTATACTAACCGATATACTAGCGAAGATTTATATATTATTACGTTTTTGCGTTCGTCGTGGCTAGCACAGCGGGTTTCCTCGATGACCGCCTCATGCATGTGGCCATGGAGAGGGTCGGGGCTGCGAGGGAGAGGCCGGCACCTCGGGCCGGAACCCGGCGTGAGCTATGCGCGCTGTTGTCGGATAGATGGCGGAAATACAACCTCCCCTTCCTGGTGCTGTTTTTACACCACCGCAGGCTCTTCGGGGCTTGGCGGAGATGCAGCCGGGGAATGCAGCAGAGCGCGTGCTGACTCAAGCGCGGGGCACGACTGGTCCTCTGTCGCCTCCACACCCCTCCTCCACTCCACAGCGGGCCCCTGTGCTCCGCTTGTGCGCGTGCAGCCGACCATGTCCGAGCGCGGGATTCGATAATCAACTGCGGATCCCTCCACTCTGGCGAGAATAATCCGAAATTAATTCAGAAGCGTTTCGAATCGTCTGCGCAGATCGCAGCGGAGCAACGCGTCTTTATCGGCACATGACTCGGCGACACCGAGCCAGCCCCGGTGCACTCGGTCGCTCGTTCGGAGCATCGACGCCGAAAAGAAGACAACGCGGCCTCCACTCGGCGTTCATCGAGTCAGCGTCGGCTCTATCGGCGGGAGCATTTCCCGCAGGCCACATTTCTGTGCTTTAAAAACCTGTCGCCATCACCGGCCAGCTGCTGCCCACCACCGTCATCGACCTCCTGCCCACAACAACAACAACAACAACAACCACAACCACCATGCGCTCCCTCTTCCACCTCGCCTTCCACGTCCGCAACCTCGAGTCCGCGCGCGCCTTTTACGGCGGCGTCCTCGGCTGCAAGGAGGGCCGCAGCACCGAGACGTGGGTCGACTTTGACTTTTTCGGCCACCAGATCTCGCTCCACCTCGGCGAGCCCTTCAAGACGACCAACACCGGCAAGGTCGGCGACCACATGGTGCCCATGCCGCACCTCGGCGCGATCCTCGAGCTGCCCGACTGGCAGGCGCTCGCGCAGCGCCTCAAGGACGCCAACACGCAGTTTGTCATGCAGCCGCAGCTGCGCTTTGCGGGCCTCCCCGGAGAGCAGTGGACAATGTTCTTCCTCGACCCCTGCGGCAACCCCATCGAGGTCAAGGGCTTCAAGTCGCTCGACACCGTCTACGACGCGTAGATGCCGCACGACCTTTGCCTCTCCCAGAACGGAAACGCCGCACTCGCAGTGGCGCCAGGTCGGCGATCGCATCGGCAATCACCAGCCGCCCGCCAGGGCCTGCGGGCCGACGCGCGGCAGCGCGGCAGTGAGTGCCACGCACGGCACCATGTAGAACTGCAGCCTAGGTCGCCTCCCACGGCGATTCACGACCTCATCAAACTTGTTCCGCTCTGGACAGTTATGTATTCGCTAATCCTCGTTTGGCAGCGGGCTCCTCGCACAGCTCTGAAATGCTCCCTTACTGAAACGACACTTTTGCCGGATACTCACGCCTCTGACAACGCCACACGACGGCCGGCAGGAGCAGACAAGCCGGCAGGAAGGACACCATGGGCAGGCGACGGCCTCGGGCGGCGGGCGGCGGGTGGCTGGAAACGTTCTGCGCGGGCGCTGCGCAGCCCCTATCGCGCAGGTGCTGCCACGGAGGCCGGCAGCCCACCTTGCCACCGGCCACCGCGCCCGTAATGCCGCGGGCCCATGCGGTATGTGTCGTCAAAGATGGCGCAATCGCGCACAGCCGATAAGCAGCGGCGCAGCATGCAGCAGGCAGCGGGCAGTCGACAATAAGCAGGAGGCAGTGCGGGCCGCGCGCGTGGTCCCCGACGCCACAAGCCACACACACGGCCACAACGATCCGCCACCGGCGGTCGGTGCGCGGCATGCGCGGGGGTCGGTGCGCTGCACGCGCGGGGTGGCGGGCCCTCTGCGGCCGACCGACAGTTACAAGCTACACGGCCCCTCGCCCTCATCCCACCAGCCCCTGGCCCGTGGCTTGAGCGCCAAGACCTGCAGGCATGCAAGGCCGGGACTCGTTCGTGGCACGCCTTGATCCGCTTGAGGTCTGCCAAGCTTTCACATTGGACTGGACTGGCGACGCTGCTGCTGCTGCCTTCACGGACACAGCCACAGTCGCACGCTGGAACACGCCAACCCACCAGGTACACGGCAGCGATGCATGGATCGTGCTCGGGAGGGGGAAGGGGGTGGGAAGGGAGTCGGAGTCGGAGTCGGAGGGGAGCCGTGTTGTTGTTTCGACGACCATGAAAAAGAGGGGCCACTGGTCCACTTTCGGTGTGCGATCCGCTTGACTGTCGCACGCAGCCACCTCGCCGGCAGCGGAGGCGACCTGCGCCGGCACCCCATTCTCGATTATGGATGCGTTCCATTGAGACGTGAAGTGGCATCCATCACCTCGAACTGCTCTCCACGCTGCACGTGCGTCCGTGAGAGTGCTGCTGCGCACTAGCGATCGGACACTAATGGGTGGGAACGGATGATTAGCGCGATTAGTATTGATTAGTTTGTGCCCCATGTGCTCGGAGTGGCAGTCTGCGGCAAGGTTGACGGAGATGGAGATGGCGGAGGGAGCTGATAGAGGAGAGACAGGTACCCCTATGTACCAGGATGGCTAGCAACGTATATATATATATAACGACGGAGGATTTGAGAGCAGAGAATTGGGGGGGTGGGTTTGTGGGAACAAGTACGGCAGAGTACGGCAGAGACAACCTTAATGTCAGCCGTCCACCTTTTTCGGGTTCGGGCGGGATGCTTGAGGGCGGCAGAGCGGAGCCTCGCCCCACGTCCGCTCTACAGCAGCAGGAGCAGCAGCAGCAGCAGCATGTCTCACTCTATGAATCACAATGATGATGATGTATGATGAATAGAGGAGCAAAGTGACGACGACGTCTTACGCAGACACCAAACGGCAGAGGGCAGACGAGGAAGCAAGTGGCACATTTGAGCCCAGGCCAGCCAGCATCAGTGGTTTAGTGGCTGACCCCGGGCAGGTGGTCTCTTGGCTTCCAGACTACAAATCAAGCCACAGATCCATAGATACCCGCGGTCCCATTGAGCCTGCATGCTGCTTGCATGCTTGCATGCTTGGGAGATGTGGGCCATGTGGCCGCGCACAGCCTGGACCTTAACCCCCGGCCCGCCCTCACCCTTTACATGAGAGTTTCGTCACTCGGGTTTCAGCCAGACCGCAGACGGCAGTTCTCCAGGACGGGGCCCAGGTCCAGCCAGCTCCAGCCAGGTCCAGGACGAGCCACTCCACTCCGGCGGCACATGCGGCACCGCACCCAGGACACCGAGGCGCACAACGACGCAGGAGCACAGGGCAGGGCAGGGCAGGACAGGCGGCGCCAGGAGGGCGGCGGCGGGGGCGGGGGCGGTGCGTAGGGATACCAGATACGACGACGACGGCCAGGTCGGGCCATTCGTTCCTACCAGCAACGGCAGCTGGCAGGGGGCAGGGGGGCAGGGGGGCAGATTGCAGCAGCTCCGAGCGTGGGTGCCGGCAGGCAGGCGGTAGCGTGCACGTAGCGTACAACAGAGACGAGCTACCGTCTGCCGTCATGCACCACCAACCATGCATGTTGTGTCTGCTCCATGAGAGCCATCTGCTGTTTGTTCTCTCTTGCTCACCATCATACATACAGTGTGGACCATCCACCCGACACTCACCCCCATCTCACCCAGCAAAACATTCCTTACCCCAAACAGAAAAGAAGAAAAAAGTTCAAAGCAGCCTCCGTCCACCGACACCGCCCCCCAACCGCGGCCCACCACCACCACTACGACTCCCACCACCACCACCACCACATCATCACCCAGAGACGAGCCTCTGGAGCATGGCAAACTACGCCTACACACTCCTCGGCGGACAGGGCGAGAGGGTCAGCAGGCGGCGGCACGTCCGCAGTGAGTATCGCTCTTATCTCGCAGCAGCGCAGTGCGTGCCGCAGCAACGTAGAGCCCCCCTCGTACCCTTGACTTGATCTAATCCGCAGACGTCGGGCTCGTTACCTTTGCAGTCGCCGCTCTCCTGACCGTCGTCTGGTTCTGGGACCTCGTGAGTCCGCTCCCCGCTGCTTGTGCTCTGACACCCAGGCGTCCATGGGCCCGTCGCCGACGCTCAAATCGTTTGACGAATGCACATTCGACGGCTCCCCCACCCGTCACCTCGGTGGCGCGCCCGGCTACCAGGTCTTTGAGAATGTCGGATACCACAAGCGCGCGTTCTGTAAGCACACACACACACAGAACAACAGGCAGCAGCTGACGAGCAGACTTCTTCGGAAACACATCGGCCCTCCCGCACAAGGACGAGTTCCTCACCGGGGGCATAGAGCTCGCTGCCGCCGACGACAGCTGGAAGCCCGGGCACTGCTTCGAGGGCACATCGCTCCTGTCCAACGAGGGCGCCGAGCCCGGATGGAACGGCCTCTACCACTACTACCACTTTGTCATTGAGAACATTCTGGGCGGCTTTGCCGCCGGCGCGCTCGCCGCCCCGCAGCCTGCGGTCCCCGAGCGCATCATCGTGCCGTGGGGAGACTACCGCGACCGCTGGGGTATGAGCGAGGCCGTCACCCATGCCATCTTTGGCGACGAGGTTGTCGACCAGGCCCGGTGGGACCTGCTTTCGGACCACCCCATCTTCTTTGAGAGGCGTGAGCAACACAAGCCATGCGCCGTGCACTGACGACAGTCATCATTGTCGACCGCTGGGCCGCGCACCACAACTCGGAACTCGTCAACCTCTGGTTCAAGATGCCTGTCGACCTGTTCCAGACGCTCATCGCCACCAAGCCCCACTTTTCCCACTTCTTTGACTCGGCCCGTGCCAAGCTGTACGAGTACTTCAAGGTCCCGAGAAGCAAAAAGCTGCGCATGGCGTACATTGACCGCCAAACGTCGGACCGCAAGCTGCCCGATGCCGAGCACCAGCGGCTCGTGAACGGCATGAGACAACTCGCCGAGCGCAAGGACGCCGTGTTTGACCACCTGATCCTCGAGGACCTCTCCGCCGCAAAGCAGTTCCGCCGCATCTCCCAAGCGAGCGTACGTGTCTCTCGGAGTGTTCCGGCGTGTACCCACACAGACGCTAATCTCCAGATCCTCGTCGGCGTCCACGGCAACGGCCTCACTCACCTCGTGTGGATGCCGAATGGCTCGGCCGTGATCGAGCTGTTCCCCAAGGACGTGTTCCAGCGCGACTACCAGACCGCCGCCTCGGTCCTCGGATTCGACTACACCGCAATTGTGAGCTAGCTGGCAGTTGTGAAAAAAAGCTGACGCCAGGCGGGCCAGCAGGAGATGACACCGGCCATGTGGGAGGCGAACCCGGGCAACAAGAACGGCAACGCCCTCCAGGACGGCACACCAGTTGACGTGAGTTGCGGCACGCTCCGTCTCCAAACTGACCCACAGGCCAGCATCCCGCTCGTGTTGAAGCTCCTCGAGGCGGCTGTCGACGCCCGCCTGGGAAAGGCTTGACGACCTCGTGTAGAGTAACCGCAGCGCAAAAGAGAGTAGTAACGATATATTCCGTCTGTACATTACCATACCCCGCATTCCCTTCCACCTATCACCAATCACTGTCTCCTATCCCACTGGCTGCTACTCTCTGCATCTAGTGTCCGCATGCACAGTCTCCGGCGAGCTCGGGGGGCGCATCCATCGTGCCCTGGGGGTACTCGTTGCAGAGCGCCTCGAGCTTTGCGACCATCTGGGGGCCGTCGACGCGCGCCATCTGCTTCTGCCAGCTCGCGCGGACGGTGGCCGTCCACTGCGGGTCGACGAGGCAGCGCACGCCGAGCGCCGCAATGGCCGCCGCGGCGCGCATCGACGCCTCGGTCGAGCTCCGCAGGCGCGTCCACTGCGCGTACGTGTCCGAGTGCGGCGCGTCGTTGTCCGCCACGTCCGGCAGGCAGTAGTACGGGTGCAGCGCCGGCACGCGGTAGCTGACGTCGCCAAAGTCGGTCGCGCCCGTGGAAGCGTACGCGGGGTCGTAGCGCGCTTCCGGGAACAGCTCCCGACATACCTGCTCGTGGTACTTGGCGAGCTCGGCCGCATGCTGCGTGTCGAGGCAGATGCCCTCGCGGAAAATCTGCACCGAGCAGCCCGTGGCGAGCGCGGCGCCCTTGATGCAGTTGAGCGCGCGCCCGATGAGCGCGAGCGTCTCGCGCGCGGTCACGGCGCGCACGCCGAGCAGCATCGTCGCGCTGCACGGGATCACGTTGGCCGACCACGCCTCGCTGCCCTTGAGCGTCGTGTACACGCGGTCCGTGTTGCCAATCTGCTGCCGCAGGAGCGCGAGGTTGCTGTACGCCGCGACGGCCGCGTCGAGCGCGTTGATGCCCTTGTCGGGGTGTGCCTGGTGTGAGCGCCCCGCAGCTGACTAGCTGGAAAAACAACTCACAGCAGCGTGCGCGCTGACGCCAGTAAACTGCACGGAAAAGTCCGCGACGCAGCACAGGCCAATGACGCCGTGCTCGTCGCCGCGGCCCATCGGGTGCGCCCTGCGATCAGCTCCGTGCATACTTGTCATACTCACATCATGCAAATGTCCATCTCGTCGTACGCGCCCGCCTTGACCATGAGCGTCTTGCCGCCGCCCGACTCCTCAGCGGGCGTGCCGAGCAGGACGACCTTGCCGGGCACGTCGTGGCGCTTCATGACCTCGACAGTGGCGATCGCGGCGGCCATGCCCACGATGGCGATCTGGTTGTGCCCGCACGCGTGGCCCACGACGCGGAGCGCGTCCACTGGGCGTGTCAGCTGACGCCCGTATCGCGGATGTACTCATGTCCGGAGACTCGCAGGGGGGAAGTACGGGAGCAGCGCCTGATGTGCGGCACAAGGGTGTGGGCAGTAGTGGAGGGGGAGGTGGTGGCGCTGACAAGTGGCACCTGTGCCTCTATTTGCGGCTGCAAGTGGGCTCTGCTCGCGGTCAGGTGGCCCCTCTCAACTTACTCTCAGAGTTGAACCCGACGACGGGCCCGCCGGTGCCGTTGGACCACGACGCGTCCCACGCCGTCGCGAGGCCCCACGCGGAGCGCTTTACTGTGAAGCCCCGCTGCTCCATGTACGCGGTGCACGCGTCGTGCGCCGTCTTTTCGAGCCACGCCGTCTCGGGGTGGTCGTGGATGACCTGCTGCACGGCGTCGAGGTCGTCGATCACCGTGGCCATGGTCGCCTGCAGCTCTGCGAGCACCGCGGGCGCGAGGCCGCCGCTGGGCGAGAGGAGGGTCGTGGCTGTCATCGGGGGATGGCCTGGTAGTCTTGGGGCTTGGAGTCTAGGTCTTGTCTCGGCTTTGAGCGAGCGATCGGTGCTGCTGCTGCTTCTGTCTGCTGTGTCTGCGGCGGGGGGCTCCGTACATGCCTGCCCGCTATGCATGTAACTCTTAAAGGTGAGCGGCGGTGGTGGCCCCGGTGGATGAGGAACGAGCGGCGGATGGACGATATCCGCCTGCGGATATCGGTCCGGCTCCCACTCCATCCACCGTTCCCTTAGTCTCACTGTCACCATCACACCATCGGCCATCACCACCACCACCACCACCGCCGCGCCCACTCGTCCGCTCTGGGATTCGTGCAACTGCGCATTCCGGGTACCGGGGAACCGCGGGGAACTAGCGACGGTATATAAACCGCGACAGAGCACAGAACCGCCGACCGCACCCGGCATGCGCCCACTCGCAACCACCCGCACGACCATGGGCAAGACGCAGCACGACAGCGAGGGCAAGATTGTCATCGAGCCCGTCATGGAGGACATGAGCCCCGAGGACCGCCGGATCGTGCGCCGCAAGGCCGATCTGTTCATCCTCCCCGTGCTCTGTCTGCTTTATGGCCTGCAGTTTGTGAGTGCTCTCTGCGCGCGCGCGCCGCATGCGCTGATGCCGTCAGCTCGACAAGGTCGCAATGAGCTACTCGTCCATCATGGGCTTTATCGAGGAGAACCACCTCACGCTCGGCCAGTACTCGTGGCTCGGCTCCATCTTTTGTGAGTCCGTCGCCGCCCGGCTGCCAGCAGCAGCTGCATGCTGATGCCAGATCTCGGATACCTTGTTGGTGTGTATCCCATGGGTGTTCTGCAGCAGCGTCTCCCGCTCGCCAAGCTGCAAGGCGTCCTTATCGCTATCTGGGGTGTGATTCTCGCTCTCATGGCTGTTGGACGCAACTTTGGCTCTCTGATGGCTCTCCGCTTGTAAGTTTTTTCTGCTCAGTGGCTGCCACTTACCTGTGCTCTCAGCCTTCTTGGCTTCTTCGAGTGCTCTATTGCGTCGTCCATCATGATCATTATTGGGCAGTGGTACCACACCTCTGAGCAAGGATTCCGAACGGGTAAGTCCCAAAGGCTGGCAGCGGGGTATATCCCGTTGGACGGTACATCCATGCCTGGCTATATCCTGGGTGGCAGTTGCTTACGTCATTAGCTCTGTTCACCTCGGCCAATATGGTGCTGTCCCTTGGTGGCAGTGGAATGGCTTATGGCCTCTCAAAAGCCGATGAGGCCGGCAACTTGTCGATTCCTGGTTGGAAGCTCATTTTTATTATTCTCGGCTGTTTCACCGTCGCAGTCGGCGTTTGTTTCTTCTTCTTCATCCCGGATACGCCCCAGAAGGCATGGTTCCTAAACCAAGAGGAAAAAGAGGCAGCCCTTCGCGTACAGGCAGGGAACCGGTCTTCAAGCGAGGGGGCCCCCCTGCGCGCCTACCAGATCAGGGAGGCCCTCACCGATCCGCGCGTCTGGCTCGCCATTATCCCATCAGGCCTCACTTGCGTCCCCAACGGCGGCCTCACCAACTTTTTCAGCATCTTGATCCAGGGCTTTGGCTTCAGCGAGCAGGACACGTTCCTCATTGGCTTTGGCAACTCGTGGATCCTGATTCCAAACCTGTTCTTCCTGTGGCTCGGTGACAAACTCCACAATCGCTGCGCCATGGCGTTCGTCCCCCTCGCAATGTCCACCGCAGGCGTCTGCATGATCTGGGGCCTGAACGAGTCCCAGAACACGGCACGCCTCATAGGCTACTACATGTCGTACGCGTACGCCGTCCCCAGCAACATTCTCGTCGCCCTCATCATCGGCAACACGGCCGGCCGCACAAAGAAGATGTTCAGCAACGCGGGCTACCTGGTGAGCAGAAAGGAATCTTCTGAGACTGACAGAAAAGGCCCTGTATTGCGTCGGCAATCTGGTCGGGCCACAGACGTTCCGCGAGCAGGACGCCCCCACGTATGCCCCGGCCCTCGCCACGATCGTGGCGTGCAACGTTGCCTGTGCGTTCTGCTTTGCCGCCCTCTGGTATCTGTACCAGAAGGAGAACAAGCGGCGCGATGCCGCGGCGGCCTCTGGGGCAGTCGACGGCGACCGGGACTCGTACACTGGGGACGTTACGGACAAGGAGAACCCATACTTTCGGTACACTCTGTAGGCTCGCACAGGACTGTGGCGGGCGTTGTATTTTGCACAGGTTTCAAAGGTTGGTTGAGATGAGAGTGTCTAAATGGCGGGCGGTAGTGCGACGGCTGTCAGTGGAGCGAGCGCGGCTGGATCCTAGGGCGAGGAATGCAAGAGCAAGGGCTTTGTAGACGAGCCAGCAGAAAGACCGCCCGGCCTTAGCCGGCGGCCCTCGCCCAGTCCGCAATGCCTCGGTGCCCAGGCGCCTCGGAGATGTGCACGTGAAGAACGACATCCCGGACCGGAGTACCGGAAACGGTGTTGCCTCGCATCGGCCGAACTGAATGGAAGAGCCGAACCGGTGATGGGCTCAGGGGGTTAGGGGGGGGAAGAGACGCCACTCTGCCACGCCGCGTAACGACGCTGCACCCCCCCCCGGCTATCGGCGACTTGATCACGACTGTAATAGATATGCTTCCGCTGCCCCGTTCGCCGTTCGCCGCATCTCCCGACCAGGACCAGGACCAGGCGGGGGAGAGGCCCCACAAACCGGCCATTTCCATATCCCGCCGCTCTATTTTCTCCCATCGCCATTCACATCATCGTCCTCCTCATCACATCCATCGCTCTCTCCATCGTCCTGCTCCACAATGTCCAAGGCGCCAAAGACCCCCTTCACCCGCAACTCGATCGCCTGCGAGTACTGCCGCGCACGCCGCAGAAAGTGCCAGCCCCCCTTTCCGTGCAAGGCCTGCCGCGACGCAGGCATACAGGACTGCCAAGTCCGCGAACTCGCTCGTCCACAGCGGTAAGTAGAGAGTAGAGTTGTTGTTGCTCCCATTTTTTTTTGAAACATGCCGGAATATTTTCCATGCTTGTGGAGTCGAGTCTCTCAGAGCGACGGACGCTCGGTGGCGGATGGTGCCCATGATGCCAGTGGCGCCGGCGGCACCAGTGTTGGTGGTGGTGGTGGTGGTGGTCGCCGTCGTGGTCGTGTGGACCTTTGCCGCTCGTGTCCCTTATCTCCCTGCCATCCGCGGCGGTGGTGACTGACTCGCTCTCGCAGTAAAGTGCCTCGGCCAACAAACGCAATCGATGGAACAGCGTACCCGGACCGTGCCCGCGTCGTCGAGACAATAGACCACCTCGTCGAGCAGATCTACGAGCAGCAGACGGGCAAACCGATATCCCTCGCCCTCAACGAGACCCCGCTCCATCCCCTGTGCGACCTGCACAATGTCGCGGTGCCCCTCCCCCCGATCCCGTACCCCCCGCACCCATCCGTCGCCGACGCCCTCTCCGTCTTCCTCGCCCACCTCCTCCCGTACGCTGGATACATCCCTCCAGCCCGCATCGAGAGCCTCTTCCAGCGCTGGCTCACCGCGCCAGACACTCTCTCTCCCGACCAGACCTCGCTCATCCTCGCATGCATCGGATCCGGCTACGTGCGCCTCCAGTCGCGCGACTCGGAGGGACGCCCGATACCCGTCGCCGCCGAGGACAGGCTCGACGTCGTGTACTTTCGGCATGCCGCAAAGGTCCTCGAGGAGTGGGGGAGTGCGACGTTTACGTCGCTTCGTAAGTTGCTGCACACTGACTTGGAACTGACAGCAGACGCACTGTCCACGCTCTGGGCGTACTCGATCATGACATGCCCCTCCAGCACCATCCTCAAGCTCGCCAGCTGGCTTGTCGCGCAGGCGCAGGAGCTCGGCATCCACCAGGACCAGGCGCCCGTGGCGTACGGACCCTCGGACCGCGCAGACCTGATGCTCATCAGAGTCCTCTACGCTCACTAGTGAGGATAACAGATCCACGTCTACTGACATTCAGCTGGGCCACAGCACTCACATGCCACCCGCCGGTGATCCGCACTCACGACCTGGAACGCACCGTGGTTCGCGCGCGCCCGGTTCCCGGCGACGACGAGACGGTCATTGCGCTCGTTCCGCGCCGGTCTCTCTCCGAGCTGCTGCTGTTCAACACCAAACTCCTCATGACACTGCACGACTCCAAGCTCTCGTCACTCAGCATGGAGTGGCTCCACGACACCGAGGAGCGCTGGGAGGGCTGGTGCAACCAGTACATTGCCACCGGACGGACGACCGGCTCGCGCCTAACGGATCCGTTCCTCGACATTCTCTGGGACTGGTGCGTGCAATCTCTGCCTGCTCGACAACTGACGCCAGGGGCCGGATCACAATCCGCGTGCCGACGCTCGCCGACAAGCGCCTCGCCATTGGCTCCATGTCCGTCATTGCGCGCTCCGCCATAAAGGTCCTCGCCGCCATCTACGTCATGTACGCGCGCGAGGTGCACGACGTCAACATGGTGTGGCAGCACCTGCGGAGTGTCGTCACGTGCGCGCACATTGCCCTGTTGGCGTTCTGGAAGTACGAGCTGCGCGAGGTGGAGACCGCCGACGCGCTGCAGCAGGCGCTGCATGTCCTGGGACACATGCAGACTCGCTGGGGAGGCCAGGCCATGGACGCGATTATCAACATTTATGAGGTGGCTCGTGGACTAGGTATGTCGATGCGCAGACTCCCCAGGCCGCCGCCCCAGTTCGGGCAGCCCCGCCCTGTGGCCCACTCACAACCCCACTCCCACCGCCCGTCGCAGTCCCAGTCCCAGTCCCAGTCCCAGTCCCAGTCCCAGTCTCAGCCTCAGTACAAGTACAAGTCTGAGCTAACACGCCTAGGCGTCCGTCTCCAGGCGTCCAACTCGGGCTCGTACGTCCCGCCGCCGCTGCCCGTGATCGAGACGCCGCCAGAGGACATTAAGGTGATGGCCCCGAGCCTCGGCTTCCTGTACGAGACGTTTGACTCGTCGGCGCTCAACGGCATGGAGTGGTCGATCGACTCGATGCTGTTTACGCAGGAGCTGTGAGCGGCGTGTGCGAGTACGAGTACGAGTGTGGGAGTGGCGGGGGCGAGTGGCCGAGTGTGGCGCGCCGGGGGCGAGTGGCCGAGTGTGACGAGCGGGCCTGCCTGGCTGGTGACCGTGACCAACCAACCGTTTCTTGACGATTTGTGATGTTTTATGTATCAGTCTACTGCGCAGATGTACACGCCGCCTGTTGCACACATGGGCGGGGGCTGACAGATGTGTGCCGCCGGAATGGCCAGACAGAAGCGAGATGGCGAGTGAGCGCGCGACTGCAGTCGCGGGAGTGGTTCTTTATGGTGGTCCATGTCGCCACTGCCCAGTCAGTCATCTTCTGCAGCGGCCGCCGACACCACAACCACTACGAGCCAGAAGCATCTACCCATGCGCTAAACATAGCCAGAACACGCACCACCCTCGGTCGTCTCCGGCAGCGCGGCTTGCAGGATCGGCAACAACCTGGCAGCCGACTGGCGGGAAAACCTCGGAAGACCCACTATCGGTTGTCCATCTTTCGTCAGGGGCTGATCGCATGGCGACACGATTGCACCATCTCGCCCACCACCACTCGCCGTCTCTTCTTTTGTGCTCATCGTCGCGCTCGTTCTCACCATGATGTGGCGTGTTCATGCTGGCGTCGCAGGGGCATTCCCCGGCGCGTTCGGCCCGCACCTGCGTTGTAGCCACGTCGCAGGTCGCCGACGGTGTTTCATCCGTGCACATTGCGCGTGCGTTCGAGGCGCAATCACGACGCGCGGGGCGATCGCGCTGAAATCTGACATGCAGGAATGTGGATGGCTAGTGGCTACTGAGTACTGATTGAGCCCCAGCGCAATGTCTAACAGGAGCGTCCAAGGACAGGTAGCCGCCCCGAGAAACGTATATAACCTGGTGGTGAGGCGGCTCTTCACTCCATCATCAACAAGTCACAGCAGCTCCGCACCTCTCCAACGCCCTCCCCCCACGCGCACCACAATGAGCACCACCGCCACTGCCACCACCACGGCGCCCGTCGTTGTCGGCACCATCTCGGCTCGCGCCAGCTACGAGCCCCTCCCCCGCAACCAGTCGCTCGACAAGTACGAGCACGCGGCGATCAACCCGAGCATTGGCGAGGAGTTTGACGCGACCGCGCAGCTCTCTGCCATCATCAAGGCCGACAACGCCGACGAGCTAATCAAGGACCTTGCCGTTCTCGGTGCGTTGCCCCCCTCGTGCTTTTGCTGACTCCAGTCTCGCAGCGCGGTGTCGTCTTCTTCCGCAAGCAGGACCTCACTGTCGAGGACCAGCAGATCCTCGGCACCAAGCTCGGCGAGCTGAGCGGCAAGCCGTCGGCGTCGACGCTGCACATCCACCCCACGACCGAGGACACGTCTCCCAAGGGCGACCAGGTCACGATCATCACGTCGGAGCGCACGGGCGGGTACCTGGGCGGCGACCGCACGCTCATCGCCGCGCAGGGCTGGCACTCGGACATTACCTTTGAGCCCGTCCCGTCCGACTATGCGATTCTCAAGGTGCACACCGCGCCCGAGGCGGGCGGCGACACGCTCTGGGCGTCGGGCTACGAGCTCTACTCGCGCCTGAGCCCGGCGCTCCGCGAGTTCCTCGAGGGCAAGGAGGCGCTCCACGAGGGCACGTACTTTAAGCAGGTCGTCGCCAACCTCGGCTACGACCTCCGCACGGGCCAGCGCGGCCACCCGGACAATGTCGGCGGCACGCTCGGCGCCGTCCACCCCATCATCAGGGTCAACCCCGTCACGGGCTGGAAGTCGGTGTTTGTCAACCCGGGCTTCACCCGCCGCATCCTCGGCGTCACAAAGGACGAGTCGGACCTCCTCCTCGGCTACCTGTTCAAGCTCACGAGCGAGAACCACGACCTCCAGGTCCGCTTCCACTGGTCGAACAAGAACGCGCCTGGCGTCGGCGACATTGCCATCTGGGACAACAGGAGCACCTTCCACGCCGCCACCTTTGTGAGTCGACGCCACCACCCGGCAGCTGACAGCAGGACTACGGACGCACCCTCCGCGTCGGCGACCGCGTCGTGTCCATCGGCGAAAAGCCCTACTACTCGCCCAACGGCCAGGAGCGCCGCGCCGCCCTCGGCCTCCCCAGCTTTGTCCAGCCCGAGGCGCTCGGCGACTTTGCGCTCAAGGCCGCCGGCATCGAGCCAAAGGCCAAGGCCTAGGCAGCGATCTAGCACAAAAGGTTCAAGGGTGTCTGGGTTCCTCCCTCGGTTGTAAAACGGTCACAGAGAATTGAAGCATGAAGGCAAATGGGGTACATTGACACTGCATGTACTGATATCTTTTCGTGTGTTTTCCTTGTCCAGATAAAGGAATGAGATGTACAAACCACGGGACGGCCGCCTGGCACTCTCCAGGAGCAGCCAGCCTACATGGACATGCGGCGCGAGGGCCCCGCGACGAGGTCGGGCTGCGAGCCGGCCGCCGGGCTCGCGTCCACCGCCAGCGCGCGCGGGCCCGGCCGCCCGTCCGTGCTCTGCCGGACACGCAGGCGCCCGTTCTCCCAGCTCGGGTCGTACATGGGCGGCAGGAGCTCGTCCTCCTCCGCCTCGTCGGCGGCGGCCACGGGCTCGAGCGCGCCCGCGTCCTCGTCGTGCCGCGGGACCGGCCGCGGCCGCGAGCCCTGCCGGCCCATCTGCGACAGGGAGCCCTTGGACGTCGGGCGCGAGGTGCTCGCGTTGCTCGTGCCACTGGCGGGCATGCCTTCCGCCGGGTCGCCGACGAGCAGCAGCTGGCTCGACGTGGACGTGATGCCCGTTGCCCCGCTTGTCGCCGTCAGTTCCCGCTCTCTGGGCGCCACCAGTGCTGAGAGTCAGCTTCACGCAACGCGGTAGCACACAACACAGCCTGCTGTACGCACCCATCTTCTCGCTCAGCGACGTCGTGTTGGTCGCGGACGACTGGGGCGACGTGGGCGATCCGGGCTCGAAAGCAAACGTGCGCATCTGGGGCGAGTGCGGCGAGAGCAGCGACGAGTCGGGCGAGTGTGGCGAGGGCTGCTGCGACGACTGCCCGGACCCGGACCTCACGCGCGAGCCGCGGCGTGAAGCCGCAAACGGCGTGAGCCCCTCGCCGACACTCTCGTCGACCTGGAACTTGTCGTCCAGCTTGCGCCCGCGGCTGCTGTCAGTTATCGCGAACCGATGCAAAACTCACCGGCCACGGAGGCCGCAGTACCACAGGAGCACACCCAGGAGCGCGAGGCCGACCACGCCGCCGACCACGCCGCCGGCAATGGCGCCGACGTTCGTTTTGCTCCCCTTGCGCCGGGCATTGTACGTGTAAAAGTCGATCGACGTAAAGTTGAACCCGGCACCGAGGTCGCTGCCGAACGGCGATGTCTGGATCGTAAAGTCGACCCACGGGACGAGCGGCATGTTGAACAGCGGCGACGTGGTCGGCGAGACGGGCCCATTGATATTGATGGCGAACGTGTTGTTGATGCTTGGATCCATCGGGTCGATGATAAACTTGATGCTGCCGAGCTTTGGACCCCGGGGCCCGCGGATGATGATAAATGAAGCGTTCTGTGGCGGATGGATCTTCAGGGTGCCTGATCTGAACTGAAGGCTTCCTGAGAGGTGGTTAGCTCTGTCGGGGAGAGCTTGTGGCTCTGGGCTCGCCTCGCCACGTACCGTCTGCATTGCACGGCTCAATGTCGCCGCCAGCATAGGTGAACGAGGTCGTGTTCCGGTACAAGCCGAGGTTGAGGAGCGGCACAGAGGTGACCTCCATGTTGCCCATTGTGGCGCTTCCGTCAGCGGCACTCGGCGTCGACCAGCTTACCCCTTGGGAGCATTGAGCCCCGTGAAGAACGTGACCTTGTCGAGGCGGCGGACCCCGTCCTGTCCGCCCTTGAGCGAAACGTCAAAGAAGCCAAACAGGTCGCTGCGGTAGCACAGCGTGCTCCCATCCGAGGCGTTGGAAAAGTTGCCTACGAGGGGCCCGCACGCCGTGGTAAAGTTGACAACGGGGTCGAATTCGCCGTACACGCAAAAGCCGAGGCCAGAGTACAAAAAGTTGACAGTCGTCGCGTTCGCAACGTTGTCGCCGACCCAGTACAGTTTGTCGTCCTTGAGCTCCCAGCCCTGGTTGTAGTTGAGCAGGCCCTCGTTGGCGGCGTAGGTCAGGTTGAAGGGGAGGACGGGGTTTTCCGCCAGTTGCGCTGCCGCGAGGCGGGCCAAGCCCAGCACGCTGGCGGCCACCAGGAGGCCGTGTATTCTGTGTGTGATCATAATGTGTTGTTGTTCAAGTGACGGAGAGTGTCAAGAGTCAACATGGTGGCGAGCAGAGCTGCCCGTGTTGAACAGAGCAGCTGAACACCCAGATGCAGCTTTCGCCATCACGTAGCAATGGGAACCTTCTGGTCGTCAACAGCACATCGCGCTACCCACCACGCACCACCTCTACTCTCCACACTGGCAGACGGCCCCCGCCAAAGGCACGAGACCGATAATTTACGTTTCTCGGTGAGCATCTGGTGAGGAATGGGGAACGCTTTGCAGATCACTTTGCCTGGGCAGGTGGGTGGGGTGCCGGCTGGATGCCGCGCGGAAGGGGGCTTGTGCCGGCATAGACATCCCACCGACCGTTTCAACTCTGCAGGCACGCTTGGGCTAGCTGTTATCAGAGCACACTAGTGGAGGTAGTCTGCACCCTGGGCAGGTGCATTGCTGTCAAACGATCCCATAACGAGAGGACGAGAAAGGATGGTGAAGTGATCTCGACCTTGTGCGGTGGTGATGGATGCAAACACCTCGCTTGCAAAAGGCAGTTTAGGTTGGGGGGCTCCGACCATCCTCTGCAAAGAACAGAGCGACTCAAAAGTCTTGGCTGCCAAAACGGCGGCGGGCCGCGAGTTTGTTTGGTAAACCCCCCCCCAGATCCGCGCTCTGCCGCTCACAACAAGCTATCAAGTGATTGCACATGGCAGCAGCTGGCCACTTGGCCTTGTAGATCACCCAAGGTTATCTAGATCTTACGTTCCCATGTTACGTTGAGAAGCCTGCCCTGCAGCGAGCCACGCAGAGAGAGAGACTCGACGGGAATGGCAGAGTGGGTGTATCCGTTATTGGCTTGCATCATGCTGTACCCCTCATGCCACTCTCCCACTCCGAAGTTACTCTCACCACACCCACCTGTTTGCAAAAGAACAGTAGCCGCCAGCATCCGCCCGCAGCCAGCTCCCTTGTCCCCAGATCCCATCCTTTAGACTCATGTCGGTAGTCAAGAACCTTGACTGCGGTGAGAGTCAGCTAAAGAATGGCGTCGCCTGGACTCCAACCTGCAGAGCAGGCAGAGTCTCTTCGCAGCCCCCCGTTGATGTCACCGACTGATGTTGTTTGCTGTCGAGAGAGAGTGTCTCACCTCGTCATATTTCGTCCATCCCAAGCGACACAACCGAGTAGCGCGAAATGGCTGAGATCTGCTGCTGCTGCTCTACTGTCAGTTAGTTCCAGCTCTCGTCCTCCCCCTCCCTAAAAAGTCCTTTCCACTCCCCGTCACAAAGACCACAAACTCAAAAAGCAAGCACACTGTAGTGTTGCTGTTCTTGTGCCCCCTCTGAGAATCGAACTCAGGGCTGAGGATTATGAGACCTTCGTTTTACGGTAAAACGA
>PQXP01000305.1:0-33905 GCA_002973495.1 Apiotrichum akiyoshidainum
GGGTTGGTGACTAGCGGTGGCAAGGGGGGAGGGGGAATTGGATTTGGTCTTTTCTTTCGAGTCTCTTTCTGCCTGGCAGTGTGAAATGTCTTGGCTCCAAGCAACTGGTGATCTGACTCATCTACATAGCTCGCTGTTTACCGAGAATGATGCGTGCGAGAGCAACAATCGGTCGACGACAATGCCATCATTTTTTTCCATCGCAGTGTGGGGCGGGGGGGGGAGGGGGAGGGGAGGTGTGTCTCTAATCTGATAACGAAAACGGTGGGACCAGGTCGGCGGCCATTGGCACGTCGGTCGACCACTCAGCCCCCCAATGTGTCCCCTCACTCCCTCCCTCCTCTCCTGTCTAGTCCTTCTGACTCCCTCTCCTGTTCCCCCCTCTTCTCCCTGCTCCCGCTTATGGCTGCTCCGGCCGGTGGGTGTGGGCAGCAGCAGCAGCAGCAGCAGCAGCAGCAACAGCATTCACTACTCGGGTCCTCTTGACCCGCCAGGGTGTTTTCGGCCGATGCTCTTCACACAGCCAGGCAGTGGCATCGGATATTTTCGGAAGGGCAGCCAGCAACCCTTTAAAGGGGGGGATGGAATAGTCTGTCGGGCCCAGAACACCGAACTCGACGGAACCAAATCTGATACATCGGCCGATGATAAACTCGTGCCTCGATCAAGTGGCCGCTCTCTCAACAACTCGCAACATATCTGATTGCGATCTACAGCAGCAGCAGCAGCAGCAGCAGCAGCGAGATTGCAGGCATCGCGTGTCTCTTTCACGAGCTCGCTCCCTCTCCGTCTGTCTTCGTCTTGCTTGTCGCTATGCCATGAGACTCCTCACACCATGCAGTCAACTGAAAGCCTTGTCCCGAAGAGGCGCCATTCACAAACTGTAGCACCTAGCTCTCTCCATGTACCGACGGCGTAGGGGCTGTCGGGCTTCATCACCCGTGGTGCTGCTGCTCACCGCACATGGCTAGCTGAGGGGTGCAGCTCCCAGCGCTGCACGCTCGCTTCTATCGGCTCCACCTGTTATAGTGCAGCGACAAACGTCCGCCCGAGTCAGTCGACACCAATGTAGACACACAGCCTGCCAGGCGCCAAGGCACATAGCGCCAGCCCAGGCCCCTCTCAGACGCACCCAAAAGCCCGACGAAACCGACAGAGCCAAGCCACGCACGACAGGAGCACCAGACGCACCCGCCGAGGTAGAGGCAGTCGTAAATATATAATCGAGCCGCGCGCGCCACGAGTGGATGGACGGTCAGCCAGCCAAGGTCAGGTCAGGTCTCAGGACGCAAGCACTGCCCGTCCGTCCCTCTGTCGGCAGGCCGGCATCTCCCTTTCTCCGTGTCCGCTGCAGATAGCGCGTACGACTTGGGCCCAATTTGTGCAAGAGCGGACAAGGGCGGTACGGCCACATGCATTGCAGGGCGGGGATGGATCGCAATCGCAGCTGTATTCGGCAGAAAACAGCACGAGAAGAAAAAGCACAGGGACCGCTCAAGTGCTGCTGCTGCGACAGGAGCAGCAAGAGGATTAACGCACTACCTGGCCCTTAGACACGACTTTTGGCCCGACCAGCCGAGGCGTGGGCCAACCAGAAGCCAGAACACCCATGCTTGACAAACGCCTATGCTGGACATGCCGTCTATGGCACGCCACTTGCTTGGGATGCTTGCGCCTGCACGCCTGAGCGCCTGCTACGGGGTGAGCCACACGAAGAGCAGTGACGTAAAAAAGTACAATGGTGCCTGATGTCAACATTTCAGAAGTGCGGCTGTCGCTTTGCTGCCTACCGCGGGGGGGTTGCTGGATGCTGGGTGCTGGATGCATGCACTCCGGACCTGTCTCTACGATGCAACAAGAGGTTGCCGCTGCTGTCTTCGTGGCGCAACGCTCACACCATCTTTCCTGTTCCCACACCGCGGGGGAGACGACTCGAGCTTGAAAAGAAAAGACCCACGCACCGCAGCAGCCGCCCCCCAAGATGCACCAGCTGCGCCAAGACAAGGCACCAGAAGGCAGCTTGCTATTCGTGTACGAGCGACAAGGTTCTTTTCTTGGTCTGCTTGCAATGCATCAGAGCTGTACTCTCTGAGAGCCATGCTGAAAGGAGGAGCTCCAGGGGCTTCTCATTTTCCGGCCAGGAGTTGATACAGGAACCGGGTGGTGGCAGGCGAAGTCCCACTGCACCCCAGGAGCGTATCAGATAAGTCGAATCGGGGACGCCTCTACCAATTCGGCCGGCCGACGAAATTGCCCAGCCTCGAACGGGTTGGCCCTCTATTTTTTGCCCGTCCTCGCGGGTGCCAAGCCTTTGGCAGCAGCCTGCTCGGAATAGACAGCGGCCGGCCTCGCCAAGCAGCAGCAGCAGCCAGAGCCAAGCACCACCCGCTCCACGGATAACCAGCCAGCCAGGTGCCAGGCCAGGTTCGGGAACCGCCAAACAGAGCTCAAGCCATTAAGCCAACCAAGTCGCCCGCCCGTCCGGGCTTGGGGTGCTTTTTTTTTCTCCTCTGGCCCCCTGCGCTCTCACTTCCTGCGCTGACCCGATCCAGCTCCCACCCGTTTATCAGATAAATCCCCCCCATACCGCTCCTCGCCCTCAGCGTTCAAAAGCCGCACACCCTCCTGCGACATTTCTTTCTCTCCCCCATCTCCCCTCCTCATCTCATCCCCACTCTACTCGTCGGTAGATACGGATACCTTAATCTAGTCGATCTCTGTAGTGCTCCCCCGCCAGCACAACACCACTCGACTCTCTCGCCCGACACCTAGCTCGACGCCGAGAAGAAAAAAAAAGGAGGACACCAGCCTTTGGCACCCCCTCTCCCCCTCTCACCCCCCACCCCACACATTCACCATGGGCAAGGACGTCTTCAACGTGCCCATCTTCTTCATCGTCTTCCGTGAGTAGCCAGCCCCATCGCGCATCGCAGGCACGGTGGCAGCGACGGGTCCGCCTTTGCGGTCACTATGAATACACGGCTAACATCCCAGGTGAGACCATTGAGGCTGCCCTCATTGTCTCGGTCCTGCTCTCGTTTGTCGAGCAGCTCATGACTACCGGACGTCTCTCTCCCCGCGAGACCACCGACGAGGCCTTGGGCACCGACGATGAGTACCACAACACCCGCGTCAAGAAGATTGTCCGCCGCATGCGTGTCCAGATCTGGGCCGGCACTCTTACTGGTTTCTTCATTGCTCTCTGCATCGGTGCTGCCTTTATCGCTGTCGTGAGTACTCTGCGTATACAACCCAGCTGACAGCCAGTTCTACACCAAGCTCAACGACCTCTGGGCCCAGACCGAGCAGATCTGGGAGGGTGTCTTCTGTATCATTGCCGCGCTCCTCATCTACATCATGGGCATTGCCTTCCTCAAGATGGACCACTCGCGCATCAAGTGGCGCTACAAGCTCGCCGCCGCCTTTGAGAACTCGTCCAAGAAGATGATCGGCCGCGACGGCCAGGACGAGTCGATTGAGCTTTCCGCCCGTGACCGCACCGAGTCGCGTGGTTCGCGCTGGGCTCTCTTCCTCCTTCCTCTTATCACCCTTCTCCGTGAGGGTCTCGAGGCTGTCGTCTTTGTTGGTGGTGTCTCGATGAACACTAGCGCCGAGTCTATCCCCCTCCCCGTCGTCGTTGGTCTTATCGCTGGTGGTATCATTGGTTACTTCATCTACCGCACCGGTTCGTCGACCACTCTCCACTGGTTCCTCATCGTCTCGACCACTCTCCTCTTCCTCATCGGCGCCGGTCTCTTCTCCAAGGGCATCGGATTCCTCCAGTACTACAAGTTTGCCTCGGGTGTCGGTGGTGACGTTGCCGAGACCGGTGACGGACCCGGTTCGTACGATGTCCACGGTAACGTCTGGCACCTTACCTACGGCAACCCCGAGACTGGCGCCGTCACCACCAACGGTGGCTGGCAGATCTTCAACGCCATCTTTGGCTGGAACAACACTGCCACCCTCGGCACGGTCCTCGGCTACGTCTTCTACTGGATCGCCGTCATTGGCACCCTCATCTACCTCAAGTGGAAGGAGGGCCGCTTCACCCTCTTTGGCGCCTCGTCCGCTGCCTACAAGCGCCGCCAGGAGTTCAACGCCAGCCGCGCCCTCCCCTCCACCTCGGAGAAGCGCGACCACCACTCGGACACCAACTCGTCCTCGGGCGTCCCCGCCCTCTAAGTGTAGTTCTCTACAGTATGCCCGCGCGCAGATAGTCTCTCGCATCCGCTGTCTCGCGCGGCTCAACCCCCACCCCCACCCCCATCTCGCCTCATAACTCGCCCCATCATGGTACCTGCACCTCCTTTCTATACTACTGCTACTCGTTAACTCTCGCAAAAACAGCCCTCGAACAAGGGCTCTCTCTCTCTCTCTCTCTCTCAATCAATCATGACAACATGTCTCTCTGGTAGTTATCGTCCTCCACCTAGGCCGATGCATTAATCGTATTCTGCACCACCCACTGGCATGGCATCTGCGCTTACATAATCACTGCTGCTTCACACCATACCGCCCAACTCGCGGTCGCGGCCGACCTCTGTCCCTGAAGCGTGGGTGTTTTGCGCCAGGCACCTAAACCCTCGGTCGTTGCTCGCCTCGCCCCCCTTCTGGCGCCAAGACACGGTCGGGTCCCGAGACCCGATGCTGCGCGCGACCCCGAGAGCTGGTGTGTTCTGCCTCTTCAAGTTGGTCCTGGAGGCCTGCAGTGCGCCGTCGTCGTGCAGCACCATCACTTGCAACCCTCACTCGTGATCGTTTCCAGTCAAAATGCATACTTTATTGTAGTCGTTACAACGAAGGCGTCTCCAACCAGCTGCGAGACCCGCGGGCAAAAATGAGAAGAGAATCAAATGAGAACGGGAAGAATATGGAGGTGAGGGTGAGGTGGGAGGTGGTAGGATGGAGGCGGCCACGGGATGAGGCACCGCGGTCGTGCGTCGGGCCGTCGGCAATCGAGTAGTCACAGGTAAACAAACAGGTAACAGCAAAGCGTCTTGGTCTTCGAGATGGCGGTGGAGTAACAGGTAACAGAGTAATAGGGGGCGGGGAGGCAGTCAAGTTGGACACGAGAATGAATACCGGAAAGAGAAACAAACCAGTCGAACCGAGATGCGAGATATGTTGCTATTGCTGTCTTCCTGTGCCGAATGCGCCTGGTGGCGGCCTGTCCGATGATGGAGGTGTAGGGGGTGATGAAGGTTTGTGATTGTGATGTAGGTGGGGGTTTAGCGGCGGTTCTGGCCGTTGATGGCGCGGCACCACTGCAGCGTTGTGCTGTGCGAGCCGCCGTTAAAGTAATAGATCGACTTGTTGTCGACAACACGGAGGACGCGGTCATTGCTTGCGCTCACGCTGGCCGGCTCGCGCAGAGTCGCCATGCGCATGACGGTAAACAGGTCGACCTGGCCCTCCCAGCCCTCGCCAGTGCGCTTCTGCACAAGGACGAGCATGTCCGAGCAGAGGATGAGCATGATGGGCTTGTCCATCGGCTCGGCCTTTATAAACTCGACAGGCACAACCGCCTTGGAGCCGGTGATGGTGGAGTCGCCGTCGTGGCCCATGAGCGACATCTGGGTGTCGACCTCGGCAAACGCCGACGACTTCTTCACCACGCGGATGAGCGTCAGCGCACCGTCGAGGATGAGCTTGCGGTGCGGCTGGACCAGCGGTGACGGGCCACGAGAGGTGATGCGCTGCTGCCAGTGCAGAAGACGGAGGCGCGACTCGGCCTCACGCTTCTCCTCGTTCATGAGCGAGGCAAGAGTCGTAATGTCGTGGATGGCATCGTCAAGCGCGTCGCACGGGCCAATGACGTCGCGGGGAGGCGTGCACATGGCAAGATCCTCGAGCAGAAGCTTGTAGCGGGGAACACGCTGCACCGGGAGGAGCAGGTACGACTCGAGGTTGATCTGCGAGTGCTGGGGGTGCTCCTTGCAGCGCTTGAGGAACGTCTTGACGCGCTTGCGCTGCGGCTGCGTGAGGGGGCAGGTGGTCAGCGGACCAGACTCGCCAGCGGGGAGGACGGCCGATCCGATCAGGCCAGCGCCAACCGCCGCGACACCAACGCCGCCCTTAGGAACGGGGTGGGCGACGCGGTCATTAGCAGGCATGGTCCACGTCTTCATGCGGGATAGGGCGTTGTCAAAGTTGTTGATGTAGGTCGAGTACTGCTTCATGTACGCAATGTAGGTGCGGAAGACTTCGCCGACCTGGTGCGCGACACGAGCAGAGAGCTCGCCGGCGTCGTCGTCACCGTGGTCCAGGAGGGGCTTGATGACACGCTCGAGCGCTGGCAAAAAGTTGTCGCGGTGGATAACGAGCACAGACTCGACGCCACCAAAGACAACCTTGCGCTCAGCAGCGGGAATAACCGACTCGTTCGACTTGGCGGCGTTGACGGCCTGCGACGCAGGGCGGACGTAAATCGTAATGAGCTCGCTAAGACCACGGACATAGGTCTTTTCTGTCTCAAAGATTTCGCGAATAACACGGGCACGCTTGTTCTTGTCGTCCTTGAAGCGCTTCCTAGCCTCTGGCTCGGGCGCAGCGGCAGGCGAGGTCGGCGAGGGAACAGGAGGGGCAGTGGGGTCGGCCTTGAATTCCTCAATACCACCGTTGCTGAAGATGGAGACACCGCGGCTGTCATGGTGCCTGCTCGAGCGCGACGACTCGGCCATCGAGCTACGGAGCGCCTGAGTCTCGCTCTGGGGCGAAGTCGGGTCCGTAGTGTCAATGACCTCAAAGCCGCCGTACGGCTCGGTCGCAGGGAGACCAAGGTCGTGCAGGTCACGGAGGTAGCTCTTGATCGATTCGAGACCACGAGTGTAGCGGCCGTCGGCGTCGTTGATCGAAAAGCCAGACTCGGAAGGAGCCACCGACAGGGCGGAAGGCGCACGCGGGATCATGCCGGGGTGGAGGTCGCCCTCGTCGCCCAGAGTCTCCATGGCGTCTTCGTCGTGCATGTAGGGCTGCTCGACATCGGCCAGGCTCGCGGTCGCAGCCATGAACGGCGAGGTCGAGGGGATCGCAACGTTCAGGGAGGGCGGGCTGGGGTCAATAGGCAGGAAGCTCCTCCGCTTGTTGCGCGGGCCGGAGAGTGCAGAGGGGTAGCCGTTCAAAGGGACTGTGATCGACTGCGGCAGGCTTGTCGACGACAAGGAAGGAGCAGGGACCTGCTCCGCAGCACGACGGGTGGGCACATGGTTGCTAGACCATCCGGCGGCAGAAAGTGGCGGGCGGCGAGGAGCAGATGTCTGGATAGGCGACGAGATGGTGTGGGCAATCGAGGGCATCTGGGCCACGTTGGCGGCGGCCGCCACGTTGAGCTTGACGGCGCCGTTCTTCTCGGCGCGCAGACGCGACATGGACACCTTGCGGAGGAAGCCCCACTTTGTGTTCTTGCCGTCCTGCTCGTGGTCCGAGTCGTCCGTAGTGTAGTTGGCGGTGCTCTTGACACGACGCTGGCCACCAAGAATGCCAGAAAGGCGCTCAGTGCCAAAGTGGTCGGAAGGAGGTGCAGGGCCGGTTGCGCTGCGGCTGCCACGGGCACCACTGGGCGCCAGGGGAGTCTCGGACCGCCTGCCAAGAGTCGCACTCGAGCCGGGACCAGCGCCAACGGTGCGAGTTGTCCTCATGGAGTGCACGGGACCGGGGGTAGTGGGACGAGAGTCGGCGGGAGTGACTCGGTTGCCAGTCGCGAGGCTGGTGGTAGACTCGGATCCAAACGAGTTGGCATACGTGACTGCGGTGAAGGGAGTAGTAGGGGTCTGTTGCGACGACGGCGAGACCGAGATCTGGTTGATTGACGATGCAACAGACGACGAGGGTGTTGTACGCGATGTTCCGCTGCCGGCCATCATCGAGCGTAGCGACTGCTGCGAGTTCCTGTTGCGGAGCTGGGGGTGGGTGCTGTTGAGCGTCGACGCGAGGATGGGCGCAACAATCGGGACCCATTGAGGGGCAAACGGATTGTTGTCGATGCGAAGCGTCTCAAGCTGACCAAGGAGGCAGAGCCAGGCGGGGAGGGCCACGAGGCGATTGCTGCGGATGCACAGAGTGTGGAGCTGGTTGAGCTGGGAGATCTCCGTCGGGAGGTTGCCAAGCATACAGTTGTCGGCCACGAGGACATGCAGTGTCAGGCAGTCACCTAGTAGTGGGGGCAGCTGGCGCAGGGGGTTTCCGGAAACGTTCAGTTCCTCGAGAGCCGTGCAGTGTCTGAGCTGAGTCGGAAGCGAGACGAGGTCATTGTTCGACACGTCGAGAACAACCAGGGTAGTCGACAGCACGTCCAGAAGCTGGGGGAGAATGTCGAGCACCGCAGAGCCAACAGCAGAAAGAAGCAGGTGGGTGAACCGTGGCAGGCGCAAAAGCTCATTCTCCGACATTCTGCGAAGAGCACGGATACCGCCCATTGCCTCGAGCTTTTCGCGGTCGAGAATGATGCTACGCCCGTCGCCAATCATCGCAATCGCGTTCGACTCGGGGAAGGGATCGGCATCGCCATCCCATGGGTGCCGCTGGCCCGGGAGCGAATCCGAGAGGTACGAAAACGTGTGCTGGAATGAGGTCGAGAGACGGTCATCGGCAGACGAGGTCGACTCGCTAGACAGTGCGCTCGATGTGGAATTGCTGCGGTCGCGTGCAATGTTCCAGTCGTTTTGGCCATAGCCAGAGTTGACCTGGAGCGACGAACGGTCCTCGCCTGGTGCGGTGCGGTTGTACTGGCTTCCACGAGAGATGCCGAGACCAATGTCGGAGGAAGCGGTGGTGGGAAGGGGAGGAGGGGGCCCAGAGTACGAATTGTCGCTGTAAGCGTGGTAAGAGTAGCCACCGGACGCCATGGAGGACTCTGCACTCGAGTAGGCATTCTGTCGTCCGAGATTTGTCCTGACACGGATGCGGGGCTCGTGCTGCTCGGGCTTGCCATCGATCCGTTCCGATCCGTAGGTGTACGCTTCGCTGATTGATGGCGAGCTGGTAGTAGAGTCTGCGGTCGAGGTCGTGACAAAGCTCAGAGTAGGTTGTCGGATCTCCTCCTCAATGTCGTAATCTTGCGAGTAGACGTCGAGGTCGACGTCGAGGTGGTGCCCAGAGGCCGAAAGAATGGGGCTGGCAGGCTCGTGCATGGGATAGTGGGCTGTGTGGGGAGTGGGATCAGTGTACTTGCGGTGAGGATGGTAGACTGGCTCTTCAGAGCCAGCGGGGTAAGTCGAGTGCGGACGACGCGCCATGTCGATCTTTGCTGCGCGGTAGCGCGTGTCTGCGGGGGGAGAGTCAAAGGACAAGCCAGAACCACGGCCCGAGTCATAGGTGGGGCTCGGGTCGAGCGTTTCGTGGACGGGGGGAGTGGGAGGCGGACGGGTAGGAGCGCGAAGGCTGGGTCGACTGGGTCCGGCGTGTGCGGGAGCACCAAACTCGTCAAACATGGCGGGCACTGCGGGCTTGGAACGCAATGAAGGAGTAGGTGTTGGAGGGAATGGGTCGGATATGGCTGTCATGAGTGGGGTGGTGGTGTCGTGGAGGGGGGGAGTGGCGAGGCGAGAGTCGCTGTCGCTACTGGATTGCAATGGCAGTCGTCGCGAGCTGTGGAAAGAGTAAAAACGAGACGAGAGATGAAACGACCACCACGAGAAAGCAGGCAGGAGACGAGACGAGGATCCGTGCGGGGGGGGAGGGAGAGAGTCGATGTTTGGTAGGTGGCGACAGGACCGACAGGACAAGGAAAAGGGGGTGGTTTTTTTTGCGCACGGGATTGACGTGGAGAGAACAGACGGGGAGAGCGAAATATCATCAGCATCCGCAGCAAAGCATGCACGCCGCGCTGCACTCGACTCACCGGCTGGCTATCGCAAGCGTATGTAGCGTTTTATCCACTGACGGCGGCGATGGATGCTTTGCGCAGACGCGTTTACACCTGAGCTGGGCAGGGTGTGAGTACAGGAACTTGGCTGGCTGGCTGGCTGGCGGGCTGGCGCACCACGTATTGGGGCCGTCGCGTCTCCGCAGTTGTGAAACACACCTACCGAGGGGGATCCAGAGATGGCTATAGCGCTTGACGACCTCTTTCAAATGCGTCGTAGCGCAAAGGATCAACGTCGACCAGCACTAGCAAGACGGGATGGTTCACTATGCAGCAAACGGTACCGGTGGTTGCTGATTGCTGTCGTTCACACGCGCGAGTCGCGGGGTGGGGTGGATTGGACAATGATGTTTGTATCACGCAGTGACACGCAGCTGGTACGCGTGGTCAGCATGGTAACTTGTGTACTGGGTTCCAACCACGCCGTCACGGGCACCCCGTCCCACTCTGCTGGGTGCAGGCGGGGCAGGCCCAGAGGCACTCGTCACCATCCGGTGCCTCGTCTCGGCATGTGCAGTTCACGGCGCGCGACAAGTAAAATTGGGACCATCCAAAGGACAGGCCGGGCCATGACCGCCTCGGAGCGAGGAGGGCATGACGGCATGCAGGTCGGAGAGGGGAGGGCAAAGTCCGGGGGGGCGGACTTGGTCCTCGGTGGGCGAGCTTGCTGGGTGTGGGCGTGGCCACACCTTTGTGCCTCGCCAACACCACCTGGCGGGTCGACACAGATGCACACGGCCCGTGTTCGCTGCCAAGGATGTCGCGCATTCGTAGTCTTGTACTCACAGAATCAAGGGTGTCCGAAGAGGTGGTATCGACTGGTGCTGAAGAGCGAGTCGTSTCKKAYAGSRMAKAGTAGAGTCCAGGGGGGGATGGGAGTGAAGAGGTGCGTGATGTTGCGAGGTGAAATGATGAATAGAATGCTTGTTGCCACTGGCACAAGCTTGAGCTGGATGTGAAAGCGAGTTGCTAGCTACCGGAGAGCGAGCAAGCGAGTGAACGAGCGAGCGAGCGAGTCGGTCGGGAGGGGTAAGGGAGGGACTGTAGGTGCTCGCGGGCACAGACCTGCTGGCCAGACGGAGGAGTCGGGGCGTCGACAGCGAGATGCGAGCTGCGAGCTCGAGGGGGGGAGGGGTCGAAGGGAGGGGGTGGCTTGGGCCCAGTGCACGTGGTGACGTGTGGGATGGTTGATGGGTTGGGAGAGCGAGCAAGGGAACGAGTGTCGGAGGAGCTTTGTTGGTGGAGGGGAAGCAGCAGGCTCGGGCTGTTATTGTCGAGTGCGCAAACGGAGAATGGAGAATGCGAGCGAAGAATGTGCAAGTGAGAGAGAGAGAGAGACCTGCTCGGCGGTCGATGTGTGGGTGGTTCGTTAGAGAGAGCGAGAGATGGCGCGATAGGTGGAGAGAACAAGAGAGGCCAGTGGCGAGGATGTGGTTTGAATGGAAGCGAGGGTGGAGATGTGATGGTGAGAATAACGATGGCTGTGGGTGGGTCGAGCTCTTGTATAGACTTGTTGATGGAAACGTTGCAAAGTAAAGAGGTGGTGGTTGTGAGATGTTTGTCTGTGATCCCAGCACGAGAGCGAACGAGGATACGAGGAGAGAGAGAGAGGGAGAGAGAGCGAGTGAGGGATGGAGAGGGAGGGATGGAGGGATACAAAGGAAAGGGGGGAGTGAGGAGGAGGGAGGGAAGGGGATTAGCGGTAGAGTGTGGATGGATGGATGCTCGCTCTGGCTGTGCCTGCTGGTCCCTTTTCCCTCTCCCTGCCTGGCGTCAAAAGGGGTACCAAGTGCTACAGACTCTGGGATTCCGGGGTCAACTCTCTTCTGCACTCTATGCACAACGCCTCTCCTTTCTCTGTTTGCTCCAGCCCATCACATATCATATGTATATACATATACTCCTACAACTCTCTCCTGTATGTATACCCTGCTCCTCCTCCAGCAGCAGCACCCCCCCCCTCACAGGTATTTTAGCCCGTTCGACCCACCTGATTTTCAAGCCACACTCGAGGGTAAAACGGGAGCCTGGAGCTCGTCGTGCCGCCAGGCCGCTCACACACACTCTCTCTCTTGTCTGCAAAGTCTATCGCTCTGGCCGGTCTCGTGAGAGAGAGAGAGAGCTCCCTCCAGTCAGGTCTGAAATGTGCCATTGTCGAAAAAAAAAATTGGTTGGTGGTGGCGTTTCCAGGACAGACCCAGGCTCCCTTTCGAGGGCCAGTCTCGGTCTTGTCACCATCGACTGACTGACTGACCGACTGACTGACTGTGAATGCACAAAATACTCGACTGCTGCCGGTCGGCTGATAGGAGTAGAGGAGTACGTCGGGAAAGGGACACGAAAATACTTTCGAGACAAAGGACCATCAAGCATCGAAACCAGCCAGCAGACTGGTACAGACGCAGGTCCAACACGCTCACGTACGCTGGGCGGACCCGTAGGATGGGGTCCGCCCTCGAGTCACCGCCGCCACCAGCGAGAACTCACTGGCTGTGGCGAGCAGGAAACAAAGAGATAGGGACGCGAACGAGGGTAGGGACGGGGGGCGGGGGGACACAAGGCCGCGAGGCAGCCTCCAGCCTGCTGTAATGTTCCGAGACGAGACCACTGCCAGCTCGCAGGCTAGCGACTGGCATGCATGAAGAAAGGGGGAATCCCCCCTTCCAAAGTTACATCTGCTCTTACCACATCCAGACCTCAACGAGATAGGCGCCGCGATGACACCATTCTGGCTCTCGCTCTCGTTGCCGTTGCCGTGGTGGGCCGGCTCTCGGCCACTGGTGCTTTGCTGGCGCGTGTTTGGTCTGTGGGCTGTCTCTCTCTCTCTCTCTCTTGTCTCTTGTTTGGTCTGGAGGCAGGCGAGGCGTTTTATCAGTTGGCGCTTTACCCTGGCTGCGATCCGTCAGAAATGTTCTCCACAACAATTTACCCTCGGCGCAGCGTCTGGTCGGTAGGGCCACAGCCAGGAGGATGCACTGAAAGGACGGGGGGAGCAACTGGCAGTGTCAGCTGCCTGTCCCGAGAATCTTCTACCGACGCATGAGGTCAGCAAGCTGCCTCTGGCATCGTGGAGACGCCGAAGCTTGTATTTAGAGTTGCGCTGCTGCCAGTGGGCCAGTCTGCCTGCTGCTGGGCGAGTGAGTCACGACAGAGTTGAGTTGCGGAGGAGACAATCAACTGAATGCCACAATAGGCAACAAAATAAAGCTGGTGCCTTGGTCGACAGCTCCCAGAAACCCAACCCGAGCGAGCGGTGAGCAGCAGCCAGCCCAGCCGAGGTCGTTAGGCCTGGACCGTAGGTAGCACGTATTCTGCCTGTTGCCAGTCCTGGCGCGTCCTGAATGGTTAAGAATCGGGGTCCTCTAGTTTTCCTGACAGTCCCATTCCGTGAACATGGTCCATTTTGACTTTTTTTTTTTTCTCTGTTTTTCTTGATTTGTTCTTTTTCCTACTGATGACATATTCGCGCCAGCCAGCGAGCATGAGCGCGCAGGTCTCGTGCCCGGATATTCCGTCCATGACATTCGATCCTCGACTGTCGTTATTTGCGCCACCTGCGTCTCTTCGTGCCACCTGCAAACTATGCTGTCCGTCATTACCGAGATGAGGCTTTGATCAGACCTGAATGTGCCGCCGCGCGCGCCGTGACTGGCTGGCCGTGCAAGATCAGAGTTGCAGAGTTGCGGTGCTGCTGGAACACCGGCTGTCGCGCGACGGCATCTTTCCGCACGGCACTAGGGCCCGAAGGTCGTCAGGCCGGAGAGTATAGCCCCCCGCGGTGCCAAAGACGCCGACTGCCGACGCGCCGATTGCTCCAGGACCGCCGCTCCAGGATCCAGCCTGGCCCTCAGAGTCGATCACAGCATAGCGCGTGTCGGATATTCGCCTACTTTGGGCTGGCAATCAGCTAGAGGACATGGCAGCAGCAGCAGCAACGCTACTTGGGGCAGCGACTCGTGCCTGGGCCAGTGGGTCTCTGGCCGACGACTAGGGCCAGCACTAACAACACTTGGCAGCCAAAGATTGCCAGGCTCCACCCCTCGCCATGCCGGCATGCGCGCCGCCAACCCCGCGCCCGCATTATGGCAGCATTGTGGGATCGGCCGGGGTTCGAGTGTCATCTGTCGCCATCTACATGGGCAGGCGCCCCGCGCTCCGCCGCGATCCGCCGCCAGCGGGCCCGCATGGGAGGACAGCAACGCCCATGCCGCCCATGCCGCCCAGCACGCGTGCGTGCCATTGAGACGCGTGCACGAGTGCAGCCATGTTCCCAATGTGGCCATCGCAGCCCGAGCATCCGCATGCTGGCATCCGGCAAGGGGCCGTAGAGTCCAGATCTTGGCGAACTACAATGCGACCGCGACGCGTTGGAACGTGTCGCAGACAATGTACAGGACGCGCTGCACAGTGTGCACACGCCCCGGGAACCACGGCCCGCGTCCCCATATCTGCCTGCTGCCTCGTTATCTTTCCCACGGCCCCGCGCAGCGCAGGGCATGCGCTGCGCCAGCCGGACCGCCGCCCCGGAGTGGCCTCGGACGCGCACTGAAACGCCAGCTCACGCTGGAACTGGGAGAGAAAGGACAACTGCGGCCGCCGTGTCTGCCAGACGTGCGCCTGCACACCACACATGCATCTCGGATCCTGCGACGCGGCTTGGCGCGCGGACATGCGGGCGTGTGGGCGTGCAACTGGGGTGCGAGCTCGTGGCACCAGGGGCGCTGGGACCGGGGTCCGCGGTTGGAAGCAGGCCAAGGCCGCAATCGCGTGTCGACAGTGCCAGGCCAGCGCCGGTGCCACCGTGTCGGTGCCTCGTCAGTGTGGCTTTCGATGCTTTCGATGCAGAAGCTACAAATCGCTAGGTCCCGTGCGGTTGGTTTGCTCTGCACTGCAAGCTACCGGTATCCTGGCCAACCCAGATCCAGATCCCAGTCTCTGATCATCTTCATCAGTGGTGATTGCGTCAGACCCAGATGAGATCTGCTCCAGCGGGGGGAGTGCGCAGCCCTCTGCCTCTGCTGCTCCGTCAGACACACAGTCTTGAGCTGCATGTACCTGCGCACAGTCCCCGCCCCTCGCGTAGCAAGTAACAGAGGTGCCGGCGGACCTTGGCTGCGGCCGTGGCTGTCGGGGCAGTCGACTGTTTCGGATGCGGCGCGGCCAGGCTGCTGCAGCAGGACAGGCTTGGCACGGATATCTCCTCCCAGACGAGGACGCTATGAGCCCGGGGAGACCGGTGCCGGTACGGATCGGGGGATCGCCGGGGGTCGGCGCAGCCTGTTTCGTGTCCGCATGGTCCATGGCCCATGGCGCACAGCACGCGTTTGTCAGCAGTGGCAGGCACGTCGGAGAGTGGTCTGCTCCGAGGGGGCGGTCACGGGTGTGGCAGGCAGCGCAGTCCCTGCACTCCGATACTGCTGCACTGGGCTGGAGGACGAGACGGCTGTGACGGGACATGAAATGGGATGGGGGTCAACACGCAGTGCGGAAGCGTGACAGTTGTTTTGTTTGTTGCCTTTGAACAGACGACGCGTTGTTTGCTCGCTGCCGCGACAGGAGAGGTGGCGGGGGAGGGGGGGCAGAGATGACAGAACAGCTCTGCACAGTGTCCGGGCGATACCTGAGATCTACATCCCTGCTTTCCTGGAAAGCTGGAAATGAGCACTGCTGCAGTGGACGGAGTGACTGGCAGAAATGACGGCAGCGGGAGTGGCACTCGGTGGCACTGAATCGCCGTGATGCCAAGTCCAAGAGGCAGTGTTGCAGATGTTGCCGATACTGTTGCTCTGTCGCGCGAGCCGCCCTTGCGTGACGTCTACATGAGTATGACGACTGACAAAAGACAGTTCCCGCAGACGCAAACACTGCGACTGACAGAGACTGGTCTGCAGACACAAACGCGCCTCTGGCTCGCTGGTGCCCAGCAGCCTCGTCAACATCACACACGCGCGCGGTGGCGCCTGTCACCCCGCGTCACGATCATCCCGCTGTGTACAGCACAAGTTACAGACGTCTGCTGCCCCTCTCGCCTGACCTTGCTTCTTCCTTCCCGCCATCAGCCAGTCAAACATGAAGAGAAGGAGATGCAGGAAGACGACTCGAGACAACAAACAAACAAACAACTGGCCGGACTCTTTCCCCTCAGCTATACTTACTCTCGCGAGCTATTTCTGCGCCGCGCTCCGACAGACATCGGTTCGCCCAGTCCACCAGGATCGTCCCGCAGCTAGCGTCGTACATACCACTCCACCTTGCTTCCTCCTGCTGTCCCTTTCGTCTGAGCTTCGGATACGCAGCCAGCCGCGCCCATACACATCATGCATACACTGCGGGTTCAGTTTCCGAGGTCTGTTTCTGTTTCTGCGCTTGCACCCGAAACGGCAGGCGGGCACAGGCGTCCTGTACCCCGAGTGCCACCGCCACACTGTCGCCCCGTGGCGCCGGAGGATGGGGGACGCGTGGGGAGCCTGTCCGCGCGACGCGGCGCCGCGCCAGGGGAAGAGGGACGGCGTCCGGACCGGGAGCGAGGTGCGGCGGATATCGGACTGGACAATGACAATGGTACAGCATGAAAGTCACAGGCCTGTCCGGAGCCCGGAGAGAAGGCACCCCGAGATAACGTGCCAGTTCTCATGCTAAAGTTTACACGCTTCCTCCTCGCCCCCGTTCGCCGTGCGTTGATCCAGTGCCACGGCTCCAGCGGCCAGCGGCCAGCGGCCAGCGGCCCCATGGCCGGGATGGCTACCGCCACGCCTACGCCACGCCACTCACGACGCGATCCGCCACCACGCGGATGCAAACGACTAAGCGCTGCCCACTGCCCGGCCCGGGAAGCACCAGGCATGGTCCCCGGCCGACGCTGCCACCGTTCATCTTTCGTCCGCCACCGCCGAGGCCGCCGCCACGGCACGACGCAGCGCCACCCGCCACTGTAACTGGGGTGCTGCTGGTCCAGATCCTCAATGCGGCATGTAGCTGAGACACTTGCACATTTGAAGGTGTGAATTGGTGCACGCACGGACAGGCGGGCGCGCCTCCCCGCCCACCGATTGATCGCGATGGCGACGGTGCTGCCCATCGCCCACTTGAGTGTTTGCTCAAGGTCTGGTCCGACGCGGCCAGTATCAGCGCGTCGGGCAGCTGCCTGCGCACGAGCTCGCGTTGTGTCGAGTAACAGCGGCGGACAATCCCGGTATAGCCGCTGGGGGCATCGCCGCTTTGGCCGCCCCGGTTGCCACTTCTGCCTTGAATGGCCGCGAGTCTATTGCCTTCGAGGCATGTGGTTTCAAGACATACCTTGGCACACATATACAGTACCACGCTAGCAGGTGTGGTGACGCCTCCGAGCTTCGTCTTCACTCGCCAGTCAATGGCGTGGACGCGGCGTGCTCCTCAGCCTGAYCWCKTAYAAACGCGTCCGACGAGTCCGACGAGTGGCACCACGGCCCGGCATTCATACATCCCAAGAGCGAGCAACTCGTCCCTGCACCAGTCACCATTGAGCTCAACCACCTGACCGCCTGGCGTCGCTCGCCATCTCTGCCAAAGCCAAAAAAAAAACAAGTCGCGGAAAAGCGTGAAAAAAAGGTAAAATGCATAGAACGCATAGAATAGACAGAATGCACAGTGTCACCGGCCGCTGGGCGTCGGAAGGATGCTTTCACGGGTATGCATAGAGAGATTATCGCCATTGCGCCAAGCACCGCGACGTCACTTGCACGTATGCCGGCGTGACGCGCCGCAGGCCCTGCTCGAAGCCGCAGCTGACATTGCCCGTTCGGCGGGGCAGGTGGCGCTACATTGCACGACGCATAGGTGCGGCTACATGGCTACATGCTCCACACTCCATGCTCCACGCTTCATGCTCCACATCGCGTGTCGTAGGGACCAATGTGGGGTGGACGAGCAGGCGGACTGCAGCCTTGCAGCATCATAGACTCAGAGCCATAACGCGGTACCTGTGTGGCGGACATTGCCGCGGCTGCATACTCCTGCTCCACGCTAACGCACTGGAATGTATTGTCTTCTCCATCTATTCCCACCCCAGCCATCTACCTGGAACGCATGGACGTGGTGGCGATGAGTAGGCCGACGCCGCTATTTGCATCTATGATTTCTGGACCGCGTCTCGAGACACGGTGTCTCCAAGGTCGCGTCCGGTAACGCGATTGTTAGAAGGATTCTCCAACTTGTGGGGACATACATGCAGTCTTCATAGGGGGCAGAGACTCGACTGTGCGTTGAACTGCCACAACCATGCATGGCGTGGCGGACTTGAACGCTTGAACTTGGACTCTTGCTCACTGCCACTCGAAATAGGCGCGCAGCCAAATCTCAGGCGCGCTAATGGCTGATTGAAATCTTGGGCCGCGGCAGTTCCGGTCTCGTGGCTCGGGGCTGTCCGGTTCCCGTCAGCCTGAGCCTCCACTTACCGGCTGTCCGTTCCGACATCAACCTCCATAGCATCTCATCGACGTCTCGTTCAACTCTACCACCCACCAAAGTTGACAACATGGCCCCCACCGCCGAAGCCATCGCCGCCGCTAACAAGGACACTGACCTCCTGCCCGGCCAGAACCTCGGCCACCTCCTCCCGCCGTCGTGGACCTCGATTGTCCCCACGTGGTTCGCCGAGGACACCCCGTCCTACGACTGGGCCGGCTTCGTCGTCGGCGAGGAGGAGCAGGAGGCGTTCCTGTGGGGCAAGTCGGGTGTGAGTGTGCTCGATAGTCTGTCTTCCTGCGAGCACGCGCGGTGCGTCGGGCATTTGATGACTGACGGCAGGGTGTCCTCGCGGGTGTTCCCTTCTTTGACGAGGTCTTCAAGTACTGCGGCTGCACGTGAGTTGTCAACACCAAGACTGCCAACTGACAACAGCGTCGAGTGGCTTCTCCCCGAGGGCTCGGTGATCCCTGCCGCCTCCAAGACCAAGGTCGCCATCGTCCGCGGAAAGGCCCGCCAGCTCCTCCTCGGCGAGCGTGTCGGTCTCAACATGCTCGCGCGCTGCTCGGGCATCGCCACCGCGTCGCGCAAGTTCCGTGACCTCGCCCGCAAGGAGGGCTGGCAGGGTGTCGTTGCCGGCACCAGGAAGACCACTCCCGGTGAGTAGCGTGTGCTGCTCCCCGCAGCGCGGAACTCGGCACTGACAGCAGGCTTCCGCATCGTCGAGAAGTACGGCATGATGGTCGGCGGCGTCGACCCCCACCGCCACGACCTCTCGTCGATGGTCATGCTCAAGGACAACCACATCTGGGCGACCGGCAGCATCACCAACGCCGTCAAGGCCGTCCGCCGCGTCGCCGGCTTCTCGCTCCTCGTCAACGTCGAGTGCCAGTCCGAGGCCGAGGCCGACGAGGCCATCGCCGCCGGCGCCAACATTGTCATGCTCGACAACCTCGAGGGCAACGACCTCCACTCGGCCGCCAAGAGCCTCAAGGACAAGTGGCGCGGCAAGCGCGAGTTCCTCGTTGAGACCTCGGGCGGTATTGTTGAGGGCTCGCTCGCCGGACGTGTCGGCCCTGGTAAGTCGGCGGGGTTGTCTGGCTCGCAACTCTCGTCACCTAGCCAAAGGATGCTCCCTCCATTCGCTCCTGTACTAACACCCAGACATCGACATCCTCTCCACCTCGGCTGTCCACCAGGGCACCGGCTACGTCGACTTCAGCCTCAAGATCCAGCCCAAGAAGTAGACGTCGCGGGTCAGACTCTAGAAAAAAGGGCGTTGGGGAACAAAGGGGGTTGGTTGGATTGTATGCATCTGTCACTGAGCCGCGCTCGACTAGTTCTGACTAGCTCTGACAAGCTCTGACAAGTTCTGACGAGTCTAACACGAGCGACAGGACGAAAACATGCTCTCTCCGAGTCCCTCCTCGGCGTCCCAGTTCACCCGGGATCCGCAGGCCGCTTCCCAACTTTCCTCAAAGCTGAACACTGTCAAAAAGGTGTCGTTGCTCATGCTTTCGCACTTGCTCGCTCTCTGCTATGCCCCCTCTGAGAATCGAACTCAGGGCTGAGGATTATGAGACCTTCGTTTTACCATTAAACTAAGGGGGCGGACGATGTTTGCTTTTTTCTCGTGCCACCGCGACGGCGCGGCGGGGTATTCAGGCATTCTCTCGTCTGGGAGATGGAACGCGAGTGTTAGAGAGGCAGAGGAACCCCCTGTCCTACCTGAGAACACTCTGACGTCCTCCTGTCCAAAGAGAGTTGGTCATTTCCGAGCACCGCGGTCTCAAGTCCCAACTCATTGTTATCTTCCTCGAAGCGCATTCTCGCCAGCGAGTAGGCGTTGCCCTCAATGTCAAGCCATATCCACCTCTTCACCGCGCTGTCTCCCTGCCCTACCCTTGGCCAAGGCAACCGCTGCTCTCCCGGTGCCGCTGTGACCTGCAATATCGCACGTGGCGGCAGTCGCGCGAGACGGAACATCCGGTCGCGTGGCCAAATGGTACGGCGTCTGACTACGATTCGGTAATCAGGAGATCGCGGGTTCGATCCCCGTCGTGGCCTTGTGCTCGGGAGAAATCCCGAGGCGCATGCGTTTTTGGAAAGAGCTGCGAGGGGAAGACCAAAGGAAGCGGGGGAACGAAGGCCACGAGACGTAGCCGTTTACGAAGATCTGACGACCAGTTTTCGGCGGCAACGGTGCCGATCCTGGCAACGCCAGGCTTCTCGTGCTCCCGTCTCCCCTCCGCCCCATCGCGTGCCACTCGCCAGCTCGCCATGGCGCCATCTGAAGCAGACACGCACAGTCACCAAACGTTACAAGTGCATAGACAATGGACAGTTCCATCAAGGTGCGATGCCCGAGTGGTTAAGGGGAATGATTAGAATCTGCTGCTTCTCGTAAGCAGCTGGAAGCTTGTCATCATTTGGCGTCAGCCGCCAGGGTTCAAATCCCTGTCGCACCTTTATTGCAGGTGCCGCCGTCAGCTGGCCAGTCGCAGGTGAGTGAGTAGCTATGACTGGAGTGAGAGATGGAGAGGGAAATGTAACTAGGATGGGCACGCTGTACTAGTAGAGTCGTGTCGTTGTGTGGCGGCGCGCCAAAATGAAAAATTGGGAGCTGGGTGGAATGTGGCGTTTGTCCGTTCCGCCACGGGAGACACACTGATCGGCACGGCTCGTGACTGCCCTCCTACTCACCAGCATGTCACCATTCCCAGGCCCGACGACGGCATGCGCCACGAGAGGAGCTCAGGAGAGCTGCGGGGGGGGTCCAAAAAGGCCACGACGGGGATCGAACCCGCGATCTCCTGATTACTCTTCGTAGTCAGACGCCGTACCATTTGGCCACGCGACCGGATGATAGCCGGTGTGGCGCGGCCGCCGCGCGCCGCCGGCCTCGCGATGGGAGGACGAGCGGCACATGGGGAGCGGCAGGGGGGCGGCAGCTTCGGGGGCTGGCGGGACGAGAGCACACCGCAGGTGCTGGGCCAAAGGAGGGAGATGATAGTGGGTGAGATATCAGTGCGGCCGCTTCAGCCGTTCGGGACGTGTACGCCACTGTATCGACGGCAACGGAGCGGCCGAGCACCTCTGCAGCGGCGGCCGCCCCCATACCGGGTCGTCGATCAAGGTGCAGCGTGTATGAACTGTTATAGCTGAATTGCATGCATACGCCTGTATTTGCTGTAACCTGCGCGCCCTTGTCACTCGCATTCGGCCTACTCCTCGGCCTCGACCTCGACGAGTGCGCGCTTGGCCCACGCGAGCGCCTCCCACGCCTTGGTGTCCCACGGCGCGAGCATGACTGCGCGCTGGAGCTCGAGCAGGCCGTCCTCGCCCTCGAGCGTGCGCGCCACTCCGCGCAGGCGGTCCGCGTCCGCCGCGTCCTGCACGCTCTCGGCGCCCTTGGCCTCGAGGAGCGCGGCCGCCTCGGCCGACTTGCCGTCGGCGAGATACGCGGCCGCGAGGCGGTTGCGCGGCGCGGGCGCGGCGGCCATGGTCACGGCCATCTCGAGCGCGCCGAGGGCTCCGGCCGTGTCCGACTTGCTGAGCGCCGTGGCGAACTGGACGAGATCGGCGGCGCCGGTCGGGTCCTGGAAGGCGCGGCGCGAGGGGTGCACGCCCTCGAGCTCGGCGACGGCCGCGTCCAGCAGGTCCGCATCGGAGCTTCCGAGCGCGACGGCACCGAGCGCGGCGATGACCTTGACGGACGGCTCCTCGTGCTCGAGGCTGGGTGTCAGTTGGCTCTAGGTCGAACAGGTTCTGAACTCACCACTCCATAAGGTGCGTCTTGGCGGCGTCGCGTGCCTCGTCGCCGCCGACGCCCCAGAGCGTGCGCGCAAGCAGGACGACGAGTTCGTCGGTGAGGGCATTGTCGTTCTTGGCGCTGTCGAGCGCGTGCTGGAAGGACACGAGGGATGCGTCGAGGTCGTTGAGCCAAAAGCGCGCGAGGGCCGTGCCGAGGTGGACCTGCGCAGTGAGGCCAACGACGCGCGGGTCCTGGGCGCCAGTCGCGAGCTCGGCACAGCTGCCGTACGCCTCGAGCGCGCGCGCGTACTGCCCAGCGGACAGACGGACGCGGCCGAGGTTGGCGAGCGCGACAATGTAGTTTGCCTCAACCTCAGGGGACTCTGTCGCCTCAAACTCGTCCTCGAGCAGCGCGACGGCCGCCTCGAGCGCAGACACGGCGGCATCGGCCAGACCGAGGCGCTCGCACACGAGCGCATACAAGTGCTGCGCCGCGGCGTCCCTCGGCCGCGAGTGTGTGTACCGCTTGAGCGCAAAGGCTGGCTGGTGCAGCGCAGTGGTGTCGCGGCGCATCGGGTTGGCGTACGCGCCAAACGACTGGATAGCGAGCGCGAGGTCGGCCTCGAGCAGCGAGCCAGCGGAGAGCGTGACGGCGTGCGCAAACAGGCTGGCAGCCTGCTCGCCCTGGCCGTCGCGTTCCGCGAGGACTGCCTGGCCAAACCACGCGCGCGAGTAGTCGGGGTCCATGATTTGCGACTTGAGGAAGCACTCGTTGGCGAGCTCCCTGTCGTCGAGGCGCAGGTACAGGTATCCGAGGTTGGTCCACACGACGGGGTCCTTGGCGTAGCACTCGAGCGAGACGACAAACGCGTGCTGCGCGAGCTGCGGCCCAGCAGCAGAGGCGATAACGCCGAGCGCGTTCCAGAGACGCTCCTCTCCGGGCTCGCGCTCGAGGGCGAGACGGACGGCGGAGACAGCCGCCTTGGTCGCGGCCGCCTTCTCGGCATCATCGAGCGTGCTAACCGCGAGCTGGTGCAGCGCGCAGCCGAGGTCGTAGAGAGCCGAGTCGGCCACGCGCGTCTCGTTCTTGAGCAAGTGGGCGCGGTAAGCCAATGCGAACACGGCCGCCTTGATAGTGTGGTTCGGGCCTGCGGCGGCCTGGAGGAGGTTGGACGCGTGGCCGAGACCCGCAACGTTTGAGCGGCGGTCATCGTCGTCCGCAATGAGGAGCTCGAGAACAGGGTGGAGGATCTTGGCAGTCGCCTCGGCGTCCTCGGCCGTCGCCTCGTGCTCGGCGAGCAGGAGCGCTGCGTCGCCAATAAGCTTCCACGCCCAGGCGCGGTGGGGGCGGCCCGCCTCAAGCACGCGCGCAGCATACTTTATCGCGTCGTGGAAGGCGCGGCGCGAGCGCTCGTGGAAACCTCCGGCCGCGGCCTGGCCACCGAGAGCAAACGTCGCCTCTGCAAGCGCGGCAGTCACGCCGACCTCGGTACCGCCGACAGCAAACTCGACAGTGTCAAACGCCTCGATAGCCTTGTCGTACGCGCCGAGCTGCATGTACACCTCGCCGATGTGGTACTGTGCCATCCACATGTCGGCATCGAGCTCGAGCGCATGCTGCAGCGCCTTGAGGCCAGCCATGTGGCGGCCGCTCTTGACGTACGCGTCGCCGAGCATGCGCCACATGCCCGCGTCCTCGGGCGTGGCGCGCAGGGCAATCTGGTACGAGCTGATCGCCTTGGGGTAGTTCTTGTAGTGCTGCTGTTAGTTGCAAATCCACGACAACAACTCACCATCTCAGTCGAGCCGAGCGCCTTCCACGCCCAGCCATTCTTGGGAGCAAAGCGGCCAGTGGCATTCATCGTCGCGCCGCCAGCGACGCCCTCGACACCGCCCTCACCCTCCATGACACGGGTCGCGATAGCGCGGACGAGCGCCCACTCGTCGTCGTCGGCATAGCCAAACGCGAGGCGGCGGGCGGCCTCGGCTTCCGTTGCGTCGAGCTCAAACGCCTTCTGGAAGCACTTGAGTGCGCGCTCCGTGTCAGGAGGCGAGTGGTGCTCCTCGTAGCAGATACCGAGGGCAGTGTATGCGGGGGCAAAGGACGAGTCGGCGCGGAGCGACGCCATGAACCACTCCTCGGCGTGCTCCCTGCTCTCGGCGTCTCCGATCATCCACTCGGTGCGGCCGAGGCGCCACCATGCGCGGGCGCGCTGGGGGGCCTCGTCGTCCTTGCCTTCCTGCTCCTTGCGTGTGTCGCGGACCTCGACCACAGACTCGAGCACGTCGCGGCCCTCCTCCAGCTTGCCCTCGTTGACGAGACACCAGCCGAGCTCTTCGTTGGCTGCGACCATCTCCTTTTCGTCGCCGCCGTGGTCCAGGAGCGTCTGGAAGTGGCCGCGCGCGCCCTCCCAGTCACCGGCAACTTCGGCGATCTGACCAACGGCAAAGCGCGCCTCGTAGTCGGCGGGAGTCGACTTGAGCACACCGTTGAGGAGACGCGATGCGCGCTCGTGGTGCTTGGGGGGGTAGTACGGGACAAGCGCGACACCGAGTGCCTCGTCGAGAGAGATCTGGGCATTCGGCAGCTTGATGCCGCGTTCAGACTCGATTGTCTTGACAACCTTGCGAGCCTTCTCGGCGTACGCAATAGCGTTGGCCCAGTCCGCTTCCTGGATTGCAACGCGCGCCATGACGCGGAGGGCAAATACCGACTTGGGGAGGCGCTCGAGAAGTTTCTGCCGTCAGTTGTGCGCTCAAACAGACCTGCGTCAACTCACAGTCATCGACGCGATGAGCTCCTCGCGCTCCTCCTCGTCGACGTCCTCGGCGAGAGTGCCCTCGCGCCCGGTGCGGCGGCGAGCCTTGCGGCGCTCTCGGGCGTTCAGGTGCTTGTTCCTTCCCCTGCGGGGCGGCTTCTTGTACTGGACCTTCTCCTCGCCGTGCTCCTTGGTCGGTGACTCGGGAGGAGTGTCCTCATCCTCGGGGGCGGGGAGGGGGAGCTTGAACAGACGGCAGTAGTCGTCAATAAAGTCGGTGAGCGGCGAGTTGGGGAACGTGTGCGCAAACTTGTGGAGGAACTCGAGGTCATACGCTAATGTCAGTTTGCGGTATAGCGACAGCGACTCACAGATAGTGGGCTCATCGCGGGCATCCATGTTCCAGATCCAGGCGTCCTCAGCCGCTCCGCCGACACCGAGCAGCACAAACCCGTCAGCGAGACCATTGGCGCGCGTAAGGGCATCGCGCTGCAGGAGCTTGGGGGGCTGGGGGGTGCGGAAGAGCTCGGGAACCGTGGCGTCGTCGGCGGGAGGGCTGGCGGGCTTGGGAGCGGGCTTGGCGCCGCCGCCGATGATCATGCCCCCGGCCTTGGGCTTGGCAGCCGCCGGGGCGGCGACGGGCTTGTCCTTCTTGATCTGCGCACTGGAGAGTCAGCTGGTCACAATCTTAGCCTAGCTTACGGGAGGACGGCCACGAGCTTGCACCAAAAGTTGAACTCCTGGACCTCGACATCACGGCGGACGTTCTCCTCGACGGCGGGATGCGACGCAACGTCGTGGAGGAGGTCAATCATGCTGTTGCCAAGGGTGCCGCCGAGAACCTCGGCATTGACCTGGCGACGGACATCGCGTTCGGAGCGCGCGCCGATACGCTGGCGGCCCTGCTTGACCTTGAACTCGGTGACGTCGTGGATATGGGCCTGGACGTGGATGAGAATGTAGAGGACGAGGGCGAGCGAGCCGGCGAGGTGGTACACGTGAGGCAGCTTGTTAGGAATCTTCTGCGGCTTCTGTCCCGCTGGAGCGGGATAAATGGGCATCGCGAGGGGGATGTACTGGCCGGAGGGGACGGTGGCGGACTGGATGAGGGGTACGACGGGGGACGAAGGGATGAGGAGGCTGAGGGCATCGTAGAGCTGCATGTCAGCGGGTGCACAAGAAGAGTATTCACCTTCTCCTCTGGGCCGTGCTTGGAGCGGTGGTTGACGAGCTCCTGCATGGCGGCGGAGACCTTGTCGCCGTCGCGCCTGTTGTCAGCCTGAGGGGCGTGGCCTTGACTCACTCATCGTAGGCGGCCTGGACGGCCAGCTCGAGGTAGGTACCGAGCTTGTCCCATGACTTGTGCTGGATGTAGAGCTTCTTTAGTCCGGGCGCAGCGAGGTTGTGCGCAGGAGCGAGGCGGAGGGCATGAAGGTAGGACTAGAGTTAGCAGAGTGTCCTCGGGGTGGGTGGTGCACACCTTTTCGGCCTCGTCGATGCGCTCGAGGTGGGTAAGAGCCAGGCCGCGGAAGGCAAGGCTGTTGTCAGCTAACACAGCACCGTATTCCAAAGCTCACACCGTGGGCGCGTCCGAGTCCTTGTCGCCGATAGACTTTAGGAGGTTTGTTGCCTCGTAGAGGGCGCCCTCGTACTCTTGGCTTGTGATCTTGTTACGGATCTCCTTGAGTGCCTTTTTTGTGCTCATTGCGGGAGGTGAGCGCGTAAGCTGGCGGGAGAGGGGGTGGGGGGCTGCTACCTGTGGGTAGCTGGAGTGAGCGAGCTCTCAGACAGAGAGACGGGGGGGGGGGGGGGGGGGGGGACGGACAACGACACCTGGGTCATTGCAAGGATACGTGTGGCGTGGAGGGACATCTGCGCAGCACACAGGGTGCCAGCACGGCGTGGCCAGCAAGGCGAGCCGGCGCCGACACCCCAGAACGTGCCGAGGCGAGGGCGGCCCCGGATCCCTGCCAGCCTTGATGGCGAGTCCGGGCCGAGGCCATCGACGCGCGGCGGGGCCGCGGCCACGTTGCCGACCCTGGCAGCTGATGTGCCCTCCGGGGAATGCATGCCGGAGCGTCGGTGAGGTGTGCGCGACAGCGCGCGTAGGTTCTTCTCCGAAAAGGGGGGGGAATCCCCCTTCTTTTATGCTTTGCTCGATTTTTCAAAATTATGGCGGGCGTGTAGCTCAGTTAGTAGAGCGTCTCATTCGCATGTTGCTGATTGCAACATCCGACCTTATTGAGAAGGTCTTTGGTTCGATTCCTAACTCGTCCACATTTTTTTGGTTGCGTTTGCGCTTTTTTGCTTCCTACTTGGCTCCCTTCCAACATAGCACGCAGCTCAGGGGTATCTTACCTGAACGGTCACCGGAAAGTTGACGTACAACAGGCCCACGGCGCTCGCGGAGGGAAAACGTCGCATCGAGGAGCACTTTGGAACGAGCCGCGAGTGGCAGTGGCAGTAAGCGGGTTGGAAGCCGTCCAGCGGCATCACTTGGCTTTGTGTCCGTTGGAGGCGTCCAGTCCTCTGTGTATCAGTGCCTCAAACAATCGGTGCCGGAGGCTTGGGCTGGAGCTGTGGGAATCCAGCAAGGAGGAGGACTGCGCCGCTCTTCTCCCCGCTTGTTCGTAGAGCGCGCCGTTACCACCACGAGAGATTCGGCTCGCCGTTGAGGGGTACAAAGCGGTTGCCGCGGGCCTCGGACCCAAGTTGTGAGAAGAGCAATCTCCCTGCGCGGCGGTGCCAGGGGCCCCCTTTCTCCCCACACTGGCTCCTTTGCCTCTTCCGTGTCGGTCCGTTATCGCTGCCTCGAACCGTGATCATGGACCGTGTTTATTCATGACGTCACTTTGGCAGATCGGCTCGGCGTCTTGTATTTGGTCAACGTCCACGGGTTCGCGACTGCCTTTGGTGCCGCCAACAGCCATGTCCCAAGTCTTGCCCTTGGGGCTATGTTAGGTAGAGTGGCAGTTCCACTTTCTGGAGAAGGAACGCTTTGAAGACGAGCAGATGTAGGTTGGGAGAACGCGGCTGAACGGCAGGGTAGAGTGAGGAAATGCATAGAAGTTGAAGCAAGTGATGAGCCCCTCGACGCAGCTCACTAGCCGCTCAGTGGACGCCGTTGTGCAGCTCCGTATCGCTGGTAGTACGAGTCACCAACTCACTCATTATTAGCAGGCAGGGGGGTTGGAAGAGCCGGCTGCAAAAATGTTGGTGGTAATACAAGAACCGTTGCTGTTGAAAAACCTTTTACCACGTTTTCAAAGTCGAACAAGGTTACAAGGACATTGAGGACACCAACTCGGAACCCAGCGGTAGAGCGTCGTTTGACCGGCGCCGGCGGCTCTTGGTGTCGGAGCTCGTCCAGCGATCCAGCGAACTGCTCCTTCGACTTGGTCGCCGATAAACCGGAGCGCCGTTTTTCTTTTCTCTGTACACCGGAAATGAGCCCTTGTCCCGTTCCATTCAGCCTGCAGCAATGACCAGCCTGCTACTCTAACGGCAGGCGATCCTGCCTTGCTCGGGACAATGGACACGGTTCGGGCGCTTTCCTGTGCGAAAATGCACACACTGGCGTACTGGCAGCTAGGAGCACACGCTGACTGCCAAAACTTCGATTCACTGCCACGGCTCCTGTACTTTTTTGTCGCTATACTTGGCATGTCTGACCTTGTCGATATCGCAGAGCTCGGACTGCCTTGCCTCGGCCAAGGGGCGGAAATACATGCATACATGCGCTTGTCTTGTGGCCGGGTCGGTCTGACACGAAAATGGTCTCTGGCCGTGTCAGAATCAAGATTTTGAGAAACGTTTGTGAAAGTTGGCGAGGTCAGGGCAGTGGCAGTGGTCTTGGCAGCTTGGAAGGTGGAAAGGTTGCCACAATGACATGGCGGGGGCAGATGTATGTGTGGTTGCCGCACTTGCCAAGATCCAAGATCCGTTTACGTGGCGGGTGCGCGGGTGTAATCAAACTACTGAAAAGCAAAAAGAGGCAACTGTGCAGCCAGCCAGCCAGTTCTCTCTGCGCGCGGCGTCATCAGGTGATTTCTCGGTGCCTCCCCTCCCTCTTCCGCCAAGAGGTCCAAGACACTGTCAAGGCTTGGCGGCCATCTACATCAAGCGAATAGAAACAAACTGCGTCGACACACGTTCGTGGTCAATGTGCATCATTGACAAACGTGCTGGATGCAGAGCAAAGCAAAGCAAGCAAGCGAGCAGACATGCAGCTCACACGACTGCTCGCTGGTTGACTGGTCGCACGAGCAATCAGCGCACACGACCACCCCCGGCACACGAGTGGTCGCGCGACCGACCGACTGCTCGTCTGACCTCCCATAAAGGTTCTAGATGACTGCAAGCTTCTGACCCGCTCCCCATCCTCATCCTCCTCTCCCCGCTCGAAAGCTGCACTGCAAAGCGCTAGCAACGCAGACGCAAAAACAAGTACAGCAGCCATGCCGAAACTCCACCAGTACGACTACATCTTTGCGATCGGCCTTTTGTTCGCCGCGCTCGATGCCTACAACATTGGTGCCAACGATGTCGCAAAGTGAGTACTCTAGCCCCAGCACATCACTAATGCCAGCTCGTTTGCCACTTCCGTGGCCGCCCGTTCGCTCACCATGCGTCAGGCATGTATGCTTGCCGCCGTTTGCGAGTTCCTCGGAGCCGTCCTAGTCGGAGCAAAGGTCGCCGGAACTATCAAGAACGGCATCATCCAGCTCGCCTTGTTCAAGCAGAACGCGGGCATTGAGATGCTTGCCTTTACCTGTGCCCTCGCTGCCTCGGCTACTTGGCTCATGATCGCTACCAAGAACTCGTGGCCCGTGTCTAGCACCTACTCGATCGTCGCTGCCCTCGCCGGTGTCGGTATCGCCGTGGCCGGTCCTGACGGTGTCCAGTGGGGTTGGAACGGCGGCAAGGGTCTTGCCACCATCTTTGCCGGCTTTGGTATCGCCCCCGCCATCTCCGCTGGCTTTGGCTCTATCATCTACCTCATCACCAAGTTTGCCGTCCTCGACCGCAAGGACTCGACCAAGAAGGCTCTCTACCTCGCCCCCTTCTACTTCTTCACCGTCATTGCCGTCCTCACCATGTCCATCGTCTACAAGGGATCGCCCTCGCTCAACCTCGACGAGCTCTCGTCGACCACCATCGCCCTTGCCATTGTCCTCACTGCTCTTGTCGGTGCCATTCTCTCCATCGTCTTCTGGATGCCTTTCGTCTACCAGAAGTGCGTCAAGAAGGACTACTCGCTCCGCTGGTGGCACTTTGCCTACGGCCCCCTCCTCTGGAAGCGCGAGGTTCCTCCCCCTCCCGAGGGCGTTGACACCTCGGGTCCCGACTACCGTGTCGTCCGTGACGAGCCTGCCGTTTCGGAGAGCGCTCCTGCCTCGGACCTTGAGAAGGCGTCCGAGACCGAGGAGCACATCTGCACTTGCCGCAACCCCGCCCCCCAGCCTGCTCTTGCCGAGGTCGAGGACGAGGACAAGATTGTCGGCGCCTGGATCCTCCCTCGCAACCTCAAGATTATCGCCAAGCGTGCCTGGGGCGCCCTCACCCACGGCTCCAAGATTGACATTCACGAAAAGCAGAAGGAGTCGGGCGAGTCGGACCGTCTCCGCGAGATCCACGAGATTGCCAAGCAGTACGACAACGACACCGAGCACATGTACACCTACCTGCAGGTCCTCACTGCCTGTGTCAACTCGTTTGCCCACGGCGCCAACGACGTCTCGAACGCGGTCGGTCCCTTTGCTGCCATCTACTACGTCTGGTCGACCGGCAACCACCTCGGCCCCGACACTCCTACTCCCACCTGGATCCTTGTCTTTGGCGCCGTCTTTATCGTTATCGGTCTCGCTACCTACGGATACAACATCATGGCCGCCATGGGCAACCGTCTTACCCTCCACTCGCCCTCGCGTGGCTTCTCCATGCAGCTCGGCGCCTCGCTCACCGTCCTCATCGCGTCGCAGTACGGCATCCCCGTCTCCTCCACCATGTGCCTCGCCGGCGCCACTGCCGGCGTCGGCCTCTGCTCCGGCGGCCCCAAGGCCGTCAACTGGAAGGCCTTTGGCTGGATCGTCCTCGGCTGGGTCCTCACCGTCCCCGTCGCCGGAACTGCCGCCGGCTGCTTGATGGGCCTCTTCATCAACGCCCCCCACTGGTAAAGGGGCTTCTCGGGCTTTTGTTCTCCACTATGTGTTATTATTATAGATATGGATAGATTATGTTTCAACAGTACAATACCGAGTTGCTGGTTCGGACTGCCCCCGGAAGGCGGGGTCTCGTGTGAAGGGATGTGCCCTGCTGATCCTCCGGTAGCGGTTGCGCCATCATGGGGCCGTGTACCTGTCTCGCCAGTGTCTTTCTTATCAGCCTCACCCTGATGGCAGGCAGGCCGCTCAGCGTCGTCCGCGAGGTACTGACATGCACGAGTAGGAAGGCGCGACCCGGTCGGGCAGCGGCTTCGTACTCGTGCAGGGTCGGGCAGCGGCTTCCTACTCGTGCCTGTCAGTAGGCGTGAGGAGGAGCGTCAGTGTTGATAGCGGTTGGCGGTAAGTGTGCGGTGGGCGCACGTTTGCGCGACTTCACTCGGGAGGGCGGACAGAGTCCCAGCGCGACCCCAGGTGGCCGCCCCGAGGACGTGAAGGCCGTGTCCGAGGCGGCAACGGCAACGGCGGCGCCGGCGTCTCCCCTACGATTGCCACGGGGCTCGGATTCGTCCGAACTCGAGCGGGCTCGAGGGCTCGAGGGCGTCGAGCGTGGCGGCCGCGCGAGAAACTGGGACATGGAATGTTCTGAACCCCTGGGCGGCTCCGCTGATCAACACCAGACTCGTAAGCCATATACACAATCATGTCGGGTGAGGTTTATCCGCGTACTGGCTGGTTTCGAGCAGGTGACCGGCATTCCAGACCGGGGGGTGAAACAGCACGTGACGCGGAGATGGGAGTGCCGAACATGCCGAGGCGGGCATGGCGGGCATGGCCTGAGGAGGACTGAAGAAACGCCGAGAGGAGCGCCGAGGCCCAGTTCGAGCGACCGGCAACCTGTGGAGATGAGTGTTTGCACACGCCTGGCATGCCTGGCGTCCCCACAGCGATGGAGAAACGCGGCGCCGCGTCTCTGGGTTGCCGAGGCGGGCATGCATGGCTTGGAGCTCGAATTGAGTTCCCTGGCCCATCGCCGGAGAAGATAGCCTTGCACCAAGCTTTCACAGGTGGGCTATGGCGCTCGAGCCCAAGCCCGAAGCCCGCCTGTCAACTCCACTTCTCGAGAACAATGCTTTCAGCCTTCAGCCGGCACACTTGGCCTGAAGGCGGGCGGGCTGGCTTGCGGCTGCAGGGCAATGCATCAGCTGGGTGGCGTCTTCGCCCACCTTGGCCGGGGCGGCTGTGGCATGGGGCCTGATGGGGCCGCGTGGGGCCCGTAGTGAGATTGGGCGAGGCCGATGACCGCGTCGTGCTACGGCCGTGTCCGAATCCCGTTTGTACTTAACCACGCCAAAGTCCCCGTTTGTGGTGAGCTATCAGCTACCCCCCCACCACAACACCACCACCACAATAGTGAGTTGTTGCTCCACCTTGCGTTCTCGCCACCACACCTCGCACCTCTCGCTAACATGACAGTGACAGTCGAATTCATGCCCGTCCCAGAGGACACTCCGGCGCAGACCGTGCCGATCGGCGAGCTAGGCCAGGCGGAGCGCGACGCCCTCAAGACCAGGTACCTCGCTGAGCGCGACAAGCGTATCCGCACCGACGGCATCCAGCAGTACCGCGAGCTCGGCGGCATCCTCGATGTCAACGACCTCAGCGACCCGTACACCGAGGTCAAGCCCCGCGCGACCATCCACGACCACGTCGAGACGCTCTTCCTCGGCGGAGGCTTCTCCGGCATCTGCGTCGGCGCCCGCTTCAAGCAGGCCGGCATCACCGACTTTCGCATCCTCGAGTCGGGCGGCGACTTTGGCGGCGTCTGGTACTGGAACCGTTTCCCCGGCGCCATGTGCGACACTGCCGCAATGGTCTACCTCCCCCTGATGGGTGAGTCCAGACGTGGAGCTGGAGCTGACAGCCAGAGGAGGCCGGCACCGTCCCCTCGGCCAAGTACGTCAAGGGCCCCGAGATCCTCGCGCACGCTCAGCGCCTCGCCCGCAAGTTTGACCTCTACCCCCACGCCCTGTTCAGCACCCACCTCGAGAGCCTGACGTTTGACGAGGACAAGCATGTCTGGGTCGTCCGCACCCGCCAGGGCGACGAGTTCACCGCCACCAACGTCTGCCTCGGCACCGGTCCCCTCAACAAGCCCCACCTTCCCGGAATCGAGGGCATGGACAAGTTCAAGGGCAAGGCGATGCACACTGCCCGCTGGGATTTCAAGACCACCGGCGGTGGCTGGAACGGCGAGGTCATGACCGGCCTCAAGGACAAGAAGGTCGGTATCATTGGAACCGGTGCCACTGGTGTCCAGTGCGTTCCCCTTCTTGGCCGCGACTCGGGCGAGCTCTTCGTCTTCCAGCGTACTGCCTCCGCCGTCGCCGTCCGCGGCAACCACGAGATTGACCCCGAGTGGTTTGCCAACCTCGAAAAGGGCTGGCAGACCAAGTGGTCGAACAACTTTATCGAGCTCATGTCCAACGGCCGCGCCGAGAAGGACTATGTCCACGACGGCTGGACCGACGGCACTCAGCGCATCACCAAGAGGATGTTTGCCGAAGCCATCAAGGCCGGCAAGCCCCTCACCGAGCTTGGCCCCAAAGACTTCCTCGCCGCCTACCACCTCTCGGACGACGAGTACATGAGCGCCGTCCGCAACCGCACCGACGAGGTCATCCAGGACAAGGAGACGGCTGATGGCCTCAAGGCCTGGTACCGCCAGTTCTGCAAGCGTCCCTGCTTCCACGACGAGTTCCTCGAGACATTCAACCTCCCCAACGTCCACCTCGTCGACACCAACGGCGCCGGTGTCGAGCGCATCGACGAGACAGGTCTGTGGGTCAACGGCAAGCACTACGACCTCGACGTCATCGTCTACGCCACTGGCTTCGAGTTCAACTCGGGCTTTACCTACCGCTC